>BQKN01022940.1:0-12952 GCA_022839385.1 Asparagus kiusianus
ATTTTATTCTGTTGTAACGCTTGAAGTTGTAACAGATCTCAAAAAGATAAAAGCAATGAAAACAGCAACTTTTCACGAAAATAGCGGCTTTAGAAGAATTAAAATTTCAATTTAAGAGATTAACAAAAGAATATTCTTCATTCAAAAAATTGCATGTTTCTTGTGACTCTAAGTTTGAGCAATTACAATCATCTCTTGCTCTAAAAGATGAGATGATAGGGGATCTAGATTTTGAAAAAAAACAACTAAGATCTAAAGTTGAGAGATTAGAAATTGAAAATACTAGAAATAAATCTAATCATGCTCATTCTAGTCATCATCATGTTGGTAGAAAATAGTATCATCAATCTCATGCTCCTACATACAAGAAAACGTTTTTGTGCACATAGTGCATAAAATATGGTCATATTTCTACTCATTGTAGAACTAAAAATAACATTGATAATTATGAGTTAATTGTAGGTGTCAAAATTGCCTGAGTTCCCACACGCAGCTCAAGACAAAGAGAACATAATGAGCGTCATCGTCCGAGTCAAAGAAGATTATCTGACGTTGATATGACACATGAAGCAAATCGATTAAACACATAAGTCAACAAAGTGACGAAACACGTGTAAAAGGGGAAAACAAGCAAACCGAAGGAGATACAAATAGCCAAAAGGGTCAAAAAGACACAACAATAAGCCAGAAGACTCACATGCATGCGAGTCACCAAATGGTGACTCGCACCTACGCGAGTCACCAAATGGTGACTCACACCCATGCGAGTCGCTAAATGGTAACTCGCACAGTTACAAGCCACCATGACTATTTAGGCCTCCTAAATTCCCAAAATGTAGATTTCGATGTTTTATTAGAATTCTTTCATCCCAGGACCTCCCCAACTATTCTGAAGCTATTCTTAAGTGCGACTGGGTGGTTATCAACTGCAGATAACATCAAAATACTTGATCTTATCAGAAAACACGACAACAAAAGCCTATAAATAAAAGCCCAGAGTCTTTAGTTGAGAGGATCTAAAATCTGAGGGCGAGGTGCTATCTAATTGAATAGTAAACCACGAATTTTAGAGGAGAATTGGCAGATCTTGGCAAACTTTTTCATAAAGAAAAAGCCTTCAAAAGATTTGTGATTCTCTCCCCCTCTTTCCTCCGGATCAAACCTTGTTTTGATCTCGAGAAGAGCAATAATCTCGCTTGGTTGTGATTGTCGCTGCTCCGATTGTTTCCTTCGTGAAGCAAGAGCATAATCACACTTGTCAACTGGATCTTATTCGCGATGGTCCACGGATTAACGCATCCCCGGCACAGGCAAAGATCCCACACAAAGTAACAGGAGATAAACCACTATTGCATTTTGTTTTATAAAGTTATAATCTTTACTTTTCTTATTGTAAGAAGATCTTATAAAAAGATCAACTCGAACTTGTAATCGATAAACAGTGTAATAAGTTTGATGATAATGAAAAATTCAACTTTTAACGAAAACAAACTGGCGATCACAGTGGGAGCCGACGTCCTTTCTACGAAGGCTGTGGTGTCGTAACCATGGATTTTCATCCCGGTTGACGAAGAGGTTGAATACGAGTTCGACCAACAAAAGTATGGAGAGTATATGTCTTCCTCCTCCAGATCATCTTCTCCTCAAAAGAGCAAGAAAATCTCTTCCACAAGGAAAGTTCAATGGTCTTCAGATTTGAAGGCCCAAGATGATGACCTCTACCCTGTCACTACTGCAGTTGCATCTCCTAATTCTCCTATGATGCCTAAAGAAGTAGGATCTTCAGATCTGATCCCCTCCTTGGTCAAGGAGCTTACTGTTGAAAGTGCGCTAACTCTATCCAAGAGGGCACGTCAAAGACAACGCTAACGCATTGCACGCTAACTCGCCAAGGCATTGGAGCCAGTTGACCAGATCCGTTATGAGGCAGACTTGAGGTTTAGGAAGCGCCAAACACCACGATAGCAAGAAAGTATCTTTTCCTTCAAACCAGCAACGGATGAGTGGGTCTGCTTCAAAAGGACTCGCTCAACCCTTGAGGAACGCATTCAGAAAAGCTGTACAATGCTCTCGCATGCAAGAATCCTTATGCAGGAAACCATGAAACTACAGAAAGAAGAGGTGGCCCAAAAACCACCAAAACTACACAAAGTATGAAGGAAAAAGGGCAAAAAGACACCCGAAATGGTCGAAAAAAAGAATTTGCCATGTACTGGCTCGGCCAGGGCCGAGTCACCTCTTATTAGCTCGGCCAAGGCCGAGCCATCACCTACTGACTCCGCAAAGGTCGAGTCATCACCTACTGACTCGACCAAGGCTGAGTCACCACCTTCTAGCTTGACCATGGCCGAGTCACCAAATGGTGGCTCGCGCCACCTCCGAGCCACCGAGCACTGTTTTGCTCCTATTTCACCTCCTGCAGTCCTTTTTGAGCCTTCAATGACCCTTGTTGCCATCACAACAAGTTCCACACCTCACTTGAAGCTTCATGACAGTATGGACTTATCCAGATTCAAAATGAGGATTACAGATCGTCTTGGTCATTTGCACGACGACTGAGGTAAAACTCTAATTAAAGAACGCTTGGGTCAGACTGGGGGTCGTACGCATCTTCCAAACAAGTCAAAGGCCTCTCATGTCAAGAAAGTACCTATAACCACTCGTCTTGTATTGTGGGTTGAAGTCCAAGAGCCCACTAGAGCCTCGCGCTCACAAAAGCGTGATTCTGAACGAGTGACTCTTGAGAATGCCAATGAAGCATTATATCCTCAAAAAGAAGCGTATTCGTCAAAAGACGACCATGTTAAACTGGGAAAATCATACCCGCACACGATAGGTTGCTTCGATTATCACATCGATAAGTTATACTATCAGGCTGGGAGTATAGACAAATCTCGAAAGAGAAATACACGGGAAAAGGGTTCCCACTGTCCATGTACCAAACTCATCAAGGCAGTATTATCAGAATGTAACTGCCCTGAAACCACTCCACAAAGAGTCTCAGTATTTGAAAGACTTTCTACCAAAACTCAAGGCCTAAGTCATGGCGTTTCCGTAAAAGAAGGCAGTTTGTTCAAAATGATGAATTTCTAGAAGTGTACGCCAACATGACTGGTAAAGAGAAGGCGACACGATGCTTCAGTCCTGAACCATTTGCAGAAGTATCACAGCGCATGACTTGGCTGTGGTCTGGAACTGTTAGACCTAAACCAAGGAGGTTACGGTCCTCAGAAGATGAAACATCAGATGCTTGCTCTGCGTTGGCTTCCGATGATACAGCATCTAGCGTAGGATAATCCTATGAGTCATTTATGATCAGCACAGAACAAATGACTAAAATTCTAGAGGATGCTCTAGCCAAGCAAAAAGAGAACTTTAAATTTGAAATGGAGATGGCTATGCAAGAGATGAGAGATATGCACAACCAACAAATTTTAACGTTGACAAATCAGCAAGGAGAGTCCAGCCGACGCAATAATCCTAACAAAGTTGATAGTGATCAAGAAGTAGACGAGAATATCAACATCGATACCCCTCTTGTTGACAACAATACTTGGGGTGGTTACTCGGGTAATAACAATGCAAAAGAGGACTATGTCATTTCCCCCCAGGATCACTCAAACAAAGATGTGAGTGAAGGACTCAAGATGAAAGACCTTGAAAGCAAGATCAATGCTTTAATGTCTGCTTAAGAGATAAAGAAGATCGGTATTCTGCGTCCTTATTTGAAGGAATGGGAATCAATTCCGTACCCGGAAAAGTTTAACCTGATTAACTTCACGCCATTCGACGGAAGAGGTTCACCCACCCAACACTTGATTTATTTTAAGTCTCACCTAGGGGTCATTTCAGGCAATGAACCTCTGATGGTACGATCATTTGTGGGAACTCTTCACGCAGCTGCCTTTGATTGGTACCACCGACTCAAGCCAGGAAGTATTAATAGCTGGGATGATATGGAGACTATGTTTCTCACCAACTTCTTCGATGATGACACTGAAGTGTCGATTGGAACACTCTTTGATGAGAAGCAGAAAGACGGAGAACTAGTTACGAACTTCGTTAAGAGTTTCTGTAATAAAGCAATGAACTGTCGAGATCCGGTCACGGAAAATTTTTTCTCCAAACATGCCAAAACAACCTTTCTTTGGACTTATTAGAAGTTATAGGCATGACGTCATCCAAAACATGGAATGAGTTGAAGGTACGAGGGGAACAAGCTGAACTCTTCCTTAAGAGGAAGAAAGCTGAAAGGGGTCAGTCGGCCAATAATGCCCTAAAATAGAACTTCACCCCTCGTGGTAAAGGTAAGGCATAGTCAAATGCAGCTTAAGTAAATCAGACATCCTAATTGTAACCCCAACAGCAGCCGCAACAACAAACACCAAAGCAGCAAACACCTCAAGGCAACAATGGCCTCCAAGACAACAAAAGACTACTGAGTCAAAGTTCCCAAAAGAATATTCTTTCAAGGAAGATGAGGTTCCTAGTATCTTCAAATACTTATTAGAGAACGATAAAATTAAACTACCCCCAATCACTGATCATGAGGGGACTAACAAGACTACGAATCCACGATACTGTGCGTTCCACAGGACTATCCACCATCCAACAAAGACGTGCGATGCTCTCAAAGATAAAATTTAAGCCCTAATCGATGTGGGTATTATCACTCTAAAGAAGCCCAAAGAAAAGAAGGTGGGCGTAAATGTAGTTTCTATCAACTTTGGCTCGATTCCTATTTCATGGTTCCAACCAGAGCCTGTGCCAAAAGTAAAGGTTAAAACTATTAACGATGATCCTCATGTACAACGCCAGAAGGGACTTGTGCAGCACACGGCTCCTAATGGAAAAATTCTTTGGGTCCATCCAAATTTGCTCAATGATGAGCAATGGGCAAGTTCCTCATCTAAGAAGAAGTCTAAAAGTAGGGAAAATCCTGTTATCCTGCTACAGCAATTCCTGAAAAAGATGATGACGATATTCCTACTTTATCACTTTCTGAGGATGAACAAGAAGTTTTCGCTACTACGGGTGGGAACGAGTACCACTACAAGTATCCTAAAGCCTCCAACCTAAATGCTAAAACATTGAATGAGCTGGGGGTGAGTACAACTTCCCCTGCACCTATAGGGAAATCCCAGCAATAACCAGCTAATAAGCAGAAAGGAAAAGACCCAACACCAGGAGGTTCAAAACCCGAAGCAGGCTCGATTCAATCGTCCGTTTAGGAGAGATAAACCGAGGAGTTCAAGCATACAATACCGCTTCGATGTTATGACTCAGCTAGCCAACATCCTAGCGAGAATAACCCTGTACGAATTGTTACGCCTCTGTAAAGATATGAGGGAAGCCTTGCAAGAAGCCCTAGCTGATGCCGACGTATTCCTCACTCACATCAAACCAGTTCCTAAAGATCCGGAATCACCAATTCAATACTACGATTTGATGGCCAAGCAGTTCCCTTGCATAACATTTACCAAAGATGACATGCAAGTCTAAAACTAAAAACACGATAGGCCTTTGTACTTCATCGGATACATAGGCTCCAGCATTGTCAACCGGATCCAAGTCGATCCAGGTTTCGCTATCAACATCATGCCACTCTGACTGATGTACAATCTTAGGATCCCTACAAGCAGGTTATCTTTGACAGGTACCGTCATCTACGGATTCAATACCAGCGGGTCCAGACCATTGGGCAAAATCTGGATAAAATGCCTACTTGGAGATTTAAAATCCGAAGTCACATGCTACGTGATCGATGCTGAAACCTCCTATAATTTACTATTGGGTCGACCCTGGATCAACGGTAATCTTATAGTCCCCTCCACTCATCATCAGTGTCTAAAATATGTAGACGCTAATAATGAGATAATGACGATGGTCGCGAATAAGCAACCATTTAAGGGGTTAGAAAATTATTTTACTGACTCCCTTCGGTATGGTGCTGAATCCGATACTGAATCATCGACCTAAGGCACGAACAATAGAGAGGAAGCCAATACCGAAGCTAGGCATGATTACAATAGTGGTTTTGTACTGAATGACATTGTACCCTTTGTAATCAGTCCTGACGACGGTGAATCGTCAGACGATAGTTGTAATTGGCAACCTACCAAAGAAGTAATAAATGATGACTTAGAGTACTCTCCGTGTCTGGATGATGTAATAAAGAGATTATACGAGAACCCTGACATACACATGTCACTTCGGTCATCCTGCTTAACATCAAAGCATGTCCAAGGCTCATTTGGAACAACCCTCATCATTCCTGCTAAGGCAGGGTGTGGAAAGGATTTAGTTTTCGGCAAAGGGAAGACGTTCCCATTGTTAAATCCATTTTTGAAGGAAAATAGCGACGAAGAGAAACCCAGACCTCATCTCTCCAAGTATAGTCAACAATTGCGTGATTTAAAGAAGAAATGGGGATATAATTTCACGCTTGAAGAAGGTCTCTATTTTGGACGAGGCCCACGAGTCCCACCGCGTCCGGCCTATGTACCGAAAAGAAAACCCAATAATTACTATAGCTATAAAAGGGCCCTAGGGTACGCTTCTTCATCCAATGAAGAATGTTACTGGCAAGTCCTCGATCAATTACCAAATAAGGACGGATACTCATCTGATTCTTCTGATTAGGATTCCGATGTTAGCCTTGGAAAAATATTCAAAAGCTTGATGTCGAATATGGCTACGATCGATCCTGCCATGATAGAGGAAGATGATTAATTGCCAACTTAAGAAGATCCGTGGATTCATCACCTGAATATTCAGTATGCGGATCGTTTCAAGCAAAGGGAACCACCCACAGAAGACAAAGTAGTCCAGGTAAACATGGGAGACGAAGAAAATCCAAAACCTATATTCGTCAGTGATAGTCTTCCACCAGACGTGAAGGAAGAATTGATTTCCCTCATTAGGGAGTACATAGACTTCTTCGCTTCGAACTACGACGATATGCCAGGACTTGATCCAAATGTAGCAATGCACCGCCTCAACATCAAATCGGATGCCAAACCCATCAAACAGGTGCAAAGATGGTTTCATCCGCAGATTATGGAGGCAATTGAGGTAGAAGTTAAGAAATTGATTGACTCTGGTTTTATCAGAGAAGAGCAACATCCCGATTGGCTGGTGAATATTGTACCGGTCCTTAAAAAGAATAGGAAAATCAAGATCTGTATCGACTTTAGAGAATTGAACACCGCTTACCTAAAGGACGATTTTTCTCTTCCAATCACGGATGTTATTATCAATAACACGTGTGGATTTGAGAGAATGTCCTTTATGGACAGATTTTCGGGTTATAATCAAATTAAGATGTACCCGGACGACGAAAAACACACCGCATTCAGAACTCCTCTCGGGGTCTTCTGCTACACAGTTATGCCTTTCGGATTGAAGAACACAAGCGTAACCTATCAACGAGCAATGTTAAAGATTTTCTAGGAACACCTCCGGAAAACCGTCAAAAGCTATGTTGATGACCTAGTCGTGAAAAGTCATAATAAAGACGATCTTATCAAAGATTTAAGGACGATGTTCAATCTCATGCGCACTCACCAGTTAAAGATGAACCCCACTAAGTCTTTCCTCGGAATGTCCAGCGGTAAGTTTCTGGGATTCGTTGTCACCACGAAGGGTATCCGTATTGACCCCGACAAAGTGAAAGCAATAAACGAATTTCAACCCCCGAGAAATCTTAAAGAACTCATAGGATTGCACATGCGGCTAGCCTATATTCGTCATTTCATCTCGAATCTATCCGGGAAATGCCAACCGTTTTCCAAACTCACCAAGAAGGGTGTGTCATTCATTTAGGATGACGCGTGTTAAAAGGCATTCGAAGTTATCAAAGCATATTTGTCGAATCCTCTTGTTTTAGTAGCACTGAAGTCAGGTAAACCGTTCTTGATTTATATTAAAGCGATGAACCACTCGTTAAGTGCTTTGCTCGCACAAAATGATGACAACGGTCACGAATAGGCCGTCTATTATTTAAGTTGAACTTTAATAGGTGCTGAATCTTGGTATCCAATGATTGAGAAACAATGTCTCGCTTTGGTATTCGCCATCCAAAAGATGCGACACTATCTTGTTGGATAGACAATCTACATCATTTCAAACATTAACCCAGTTCGGGTATTCATGACGCAACCGGTCTCTATGAATTAGAGATAAGCACAATGGGCCCTACTTCTGTCCTAATATGATTTGCACTTCAAACAACAGAAGTCGGTCAAAGGATAGGCGATTTGCGGTCTTTTGGCAACTAACCCTACAATTGATGTAGCTAAATTGTATGAAGATTTGCCAGATGAAACTCATGAGGTTAATGTTATTTCTCATCAACACATTTGGTAATTATACTTCGATGGTGCTTCCCGAGCAACCAACACGTCAAGCGCTCCCGGTAATTCTAAAATCTTCGCAGGAGTTGGAATCATCCTAGTCTCCCCGGAGAAGCACGTAATACCTCGAGCCTACTCATTGATAGGAAAATACTCCAACAACGTAGCTGAGTACAACGTGCTACTTATCGGACTCAGCTTTGCCAAAGAGCTCGGGGTCGAATATCTTGAAGCTTTTGGTGATTCTCAATTGATAGTTAATCATGTTTGAGGAGAATACGAAGTCAGGGATCAAGACTTAATACCATATCATAAAGTGGCCATCGAGATGGCAGGTTCGTTTGAAGAATTTTTCATCGAATACATTCCACGTCTCCAAAATGCATATGCAGATGCATTAGCAGCATTAGCAGTATCTTTGGTGCAACCTCCCGACACAGAATAATGGGTTACTATCAAAACTCACCAACTTTTTGTACCAAAACGCGCTTTGGATATCAAAGAGACGCATACGGCCAAAATTAAACTTAAACCTCGAGATTGGTGATTCCCCATTATCGATTATGTTGTACATGGAATCTTACCGTAAGATACAAAAGAAAGAGACTCGGTTCGACGAAGGGCACCGAGATTCTATTACAACTCAACAACCAAAACATTGTATCGTACTATAGGTTGCTAGTTAGATGCCTCTCAACAAAAGAAGCGGAAGAAGCTATCAAAGAAGCTCATAATGGAACTTGTGGTGCACATCAACCCGGTCCTAAGCTTTGTGATCATCTCAGAAGAATGGAATATTATTAACCAACCATGATCAAGGATGCGTTTGACTATGCCCGAGGGTGCCACGCGTGCCAAATACATGCAAATTACATGCATCAACCCCAGAACACCTACACCCATTCGCCACTTCATGGCCATTCGAGACATGAGGAATGGATATCATTGGTCCTATCTTCCCACCGTCGGTCAAAGGGGACAATTTCATTTTGGTAATCACTGATTATTTTTCAAAATGTGCTGAAGTAGTGCCATTAAGAGAAGTGAAGACTAGAAACATCGTCAAGTTTATTAAGCACCATATCATCTACTGATATGGAGTTCTGAGAAGAATCGTACATGGCAACGGCCCTCAGTTTGTGAGCATTGCCTTCCTCAGATTTTGCGGGAAATTTAGAATCGAAGATGTCTCGTCAACAGCATATAATCCCACAGCAAATGAATTAGCGGAGGCGTTTAACAAGATAATCATAAAGATTTTGTTAAAACTCGTGAGAACTAACAAGCGAGACTTGGATGACAAACTTGGTCAAGCCCTTTGGGCTTATCGTACCACAGTTCGCACGCCTACCGAGAGACTCCATACTCATTGGTATAAGGATACGAAGCTGTTCTTCCCTTTGAAATCCAAATTCCATCCCTCCGTATTGCTCTCTCAATAGGGATGACGACAAATGAACAACACAAAAAACAGCTCGAAGAACTTGAGATGTTGGACGAGAGATGTTTGGAGTCTCAACAGCAAATTGAGTTTTACCAAGCCAGAATCTATCGTGCTTTTGGCAAAAGAGTCAAGCAACGGAGCTTCAAAGAAGGAGACTTGGTTCTCGTCGTCCGGCGACCAATGATACTCAACTCCAAAAAGAAAGGCAAGTTTCAACCCAAATAGGAAGGACCATTTGTGACAAAAATGGTCTACTCCAATGGCGCATACCATTTAGTTACCAAAGACGGTGACAAGATCAAGATGCCAATAAATGGAAAATTCCCGAAAAAAGTACTGTACCTAGTACGTCCAGGATAACTTATTAGACGGGAAGTTCCTAGAGAATACCATACGGGGTATTCTTATGGATAACTTGAGATTAATGGATTATTCGAGATGAAGACCTGTCTTCTAAACGATTCACCATTAATCATTGAAGCTTCTGCTGTGACCTTTTGTAAACTCTTTCACTAAGATGAGATTTGATGACCACATTCGGTCAATCTTCCCCCACAAAGTTCCCACTACTTTCTTGATCAAATCTTCCTATATTTAGGACCACAACCAAAATCCCCTCTCGGTCCCTCTAATAAATAAGAGGTCCACAATCGAGCGATCAAACCTTCCTACAGTTAGATCGTCTCAAAACTCCCGCTTGGTCACACCTTCCTATAGTTAGGATCAAAGCCCAAATCCCCTCTCGATTCCTTCAAAGAACAAGAGGCCCACTTTCAAATTGGACTTCCCTTTCGATAAACGAAAGGCCTTCACCCCCATTGAACGACCAAACCTATAAAAGATGAGGTCGTCTCAATACCTTCTCTTAGTAAAAAATGCCAAACAATTATGACCAAAACCGGGATCTCGGTTCGATAAACGAAAAGCTGTCATCCTTCCCTCTTTAGTAAATCCTATAAAAGTTAGGGCTAAAGTCACAATTTCATCTCGATAAACAAAAAAACTCATTTTTAGGTCAGAAACCAATCCTATAAAAGTTAGGGTTATCTGAATCTTTCGATTCTCATAGTGGAGATCCAACTCTTAGTTTCACCTCACAGATTCTCTAAGTTGAGAGCTTGTTTCAAGTTCCTTTTGTAATCGGAGATAGAATATTAAATTCTTCCTCCTCGGTATCGGGTCGACTTCTGTCCAAAAAGAAGGCCTGGAGATAAAATATAAAATTCTTCCTCTCCAGTGTCGGGTTCATCTTTGCCTCAAGAGAAGACACCATATTCAAACACCGTAATCCGTGCCTTACAAGTGCGGGGAATTTTATCCTGAATCCTAAGTAGGGATAAGTTAGCGCCTAACACGCGTTGCCGATTTAGTCTTTCACCGATTGAAAAAGATACCAGAATACAAGTCTGAGGAATTTTATCCCGAAGCCTAAGAAGGGATAAGTCAGCGCCTAACACGCGTTGTTGGTTAGTTGTTTTGCCATAAAAAGGACAAAAACCTACATATTCCACATTGTGGTATGTTGTTATTAATAACACTGTAATCCGTGCCTTATACGTGCAGGGAATTTTATCCCGAATCCTAAGTAAGGATAAGTCAGCACGTAACACGCATTGCTAGTTTAGTCTTTCACCGATTGAAGAAGACACCAGAATACAAGTCTGGGGAATTTTATCCCGAAGCCTAAAAAGGGATAGGTCAACGCCTAACATGCATTGTCGGGTAGTCTATTCCCGTAAAAAATGACCAAGTCTACGTATTCAAACTCGTAGCACTAAGTCTAAGTGAGTTTATTCCGTTAGCACAACGTTACATATGAAAATAACTTAGATAATTCATATGCTAGCCCGACCCAAACGGTAGTCGGTAAAGGCTCATCAAACCCGTTGATGGCTGAGGGTTTGTCAAAAATTCCTAAAGTCAGCGCCTAACACGTGTTACCGGGTAGTCTATTCCCGTAAAAAATAACTAAGTCTACGTATTCAAACTCGTAGTACTAAGTCTAAGGGAGTTCATTCCATTAGCACAACATTACATATGAAACAGACTTAGATAATTAATATGCTAGCCCGACCCAAACGGTAGCGGTAAAGGCTCATCAAACCCGTTGATGGCCGAGGGTTTGCCAAAAATTCCTAAAGTCTACACCTAACACGCGTTGCCAGGTGATTCATTCCCGTAAAAATTGACCAAGTCTACGTATTCAATATTGTAGTACTAAAAGGGTTAACTGTTTTAGCATAATGTTACATGTGAAACGGACGTAGACAATTCACATGCTAGCCCGACCCAAATGATAGTCGGTAAAGGCTCATTAGATACATAGAAGGCTGAGGATTTGCTAAGAATCATATAAGTATTACTATTGATTATGCTAAGCAGAATGAAAAAATCATAATGAAAGTATACTGAACATAAAACATGTCTTCATTAACGAAATCAAGCGTTCAGATACAACAAATTACGGTCACTCTACATCAAGCTTATGATTAAGGATTTGTTGCTCTAAGTTGGATAATTCTTCGACATAGGTCCACTCAAGCTCACATTCTAATTCCGCCTTGAAGGATTCTTCAGAGATAGATAAAATTCTGGCAGCTTCCTCCTCCATTTTGGCTAATCTCTCTTCTGAGAGCGTTACCTTGCTGGATATCACAAGCCTGCCATGTTCATCCCCGACCATGGTCACCTCTAAAACAGCCTTTTACTCTTCTGCTTCCGCAAGCTTTTGCTTAAGCTCCGCTATCTCAGTGTCGGTAGAAGCTATGGAAGAATCAAGTTCGTGTACATGGGCTAATCTCTCAGAAAGAACCTCCTTCATCTGGTCCACCCGTTTTCACTGTGCCTGAATCTTGAGCTCGGCAGATGCTTGAGCTTCACGCCGGGATTATAGGACGGGTCTCCATCTGAGCAGCAACATAACTAGGAGCACCAACGGATCAGAGCTCGTATAGCTTTTTAACTTCATGCTCTAGCCACTTCAGTTCATCGGTCAAGGCATCTGTAATTTTTAGCCAGCCAGCATTGTAGGCATCGAAAATTGCCGATAGGTCCTCACTCATAGCTCGGTGTTAACGATCGACGATTGGACGATGCTACCCAGTTCACAAGAGCTCAAATGACGCCGGTGAGCGACTGAAGCAAACCGACGGAT
>BQKN01022944.1:0-12741 GCA_022839385.1 Asparagus kiusianus
ATGAACTACGAATGGCTTGATCCCTTGAAAGAGAGGGTACTTAGGCAACCAGATTGGTGCAACCGAATTATTATTATTTTTATTATTATTATTATTATTTGGATTATTTTTGAACGATGATCATTTATTTCATTTGGGGTATTACCCTTAGTTTCCACATGGTTATGCGAATAGGTTCATATGTCTATTATGATGAGTTAGTAAGTTAGTTTATACACGATATGGATATCGTTAATGAGCATCGCTCAGTACTATATGTAATAGTTCGTCGATATGCCAGACATATACAGTTTATACACGAGATGAATATCGTTAATGGGCACCGCTCAGTGCTACATGGGATAGTGCATCGATATTCCATTTGTACAGGCCATTGAGTCGGATGTTAGGATGCTTAATCTAGCAGTCCTTTCCGTACTAGGGTGCGATGAGGCTTGTGAGCCGTATCTCTAGGATACCTACTTGGTAGTCCGTCCCGCACTCATGTTCCGTACACAGATGTAATGAGACTAATGAGCCGTGTACACTATTTAGGATACCGACCTGGTAGTCCGTTCCGCATAAAAATGCGAAGAATCAGTAACTTGCAAGGATTTGCATTGTGACGATTGTTGTTAGCCTGAATCTTTGGCGGATGCCAGTTATGTATATACCTCATCGTTGAGATATATGACCGATGTGCCTTGCTCATGAAAGTAAACTGGATTATTTGCTGATAATTATTTTATCTTCCCAGTGATAGTGGAAGGTATTGTAAATACGATATATTGATGTCTTTATTTTCATGTATTGTTTTCTTTACTTTTTTGTTGGGATCAATGATTAGCGATTTACAATTTGAGACATATGGTATATACATGAGGGTTTCCTTGTTTGGATTATTTCGCTCGACGTACTACGTCTTGTGTTATAGATTTCTAATTATTATTACCATCAGATACGTGGAAAATGATCTAGGTAGACTATGCTTAATAGATAGAGCCTCCATTTCATTTAGTAGCCTTCCCCGGGGGTGGATGGAGGTAATCTTGCTAGCACTCTGACGCTCTTGTTGTTGTTCTTTTTCCTCTTTTATTTTTTTTAACTTACAGGTGGCTCAGAGCACCGGAGAGTCGCAGGTTGACAGGATTCTTGCATAGTCACCATAGCGTATTGTTACTTGTAGAGACTCCACTGTAGTTGATGTTTCTATTCAGTCATATGAGTTGGACTCATATTGTTAAGGCAGCTTGCCTTAGTATGACTTCTAGTTGATTCATGTTATTTCAGACATATCATGTTATTTCAGACTCCAAATGTACATCAGATGTATTTCAGTTTATTCTAGTTAAGACATGATTTCATTTACGAGATATATCATTCCGCATCATGTTTATTTTATCTATTTCCCTTATTTGCCTGTTTTGTACCTTTACTTTGTTGGCCTTCTTATTTTGATGATGCTTAACAAACAATTTACCATTAATATTGTTTGTCTAGTGTTTGTGCATTTCTATTTATTGTAGACAAACAATGTTGTTGGAGGATGGATGGAATCGAGCATTCACGATCATATCCAATGGGGGTTGGCGGAATTATGGAATGAAGCTATACAATTCAAGTTAAATATCCAATTTCAAGCTTCATCCAAGTTTACCAAGTTGAGCTACAATGAAGATCAAGATCAAGCTTGGGTAATTTAGTTTAGGAGTTTATATTATGTGTGTTAGTACTTTAAGCTCAATCATATACACACATACACGTTTTGGTATATATATAGTTATATATATACATATATGTTTTGGTTTGATAGTTTTCAAGTTTTACTATGAAACAATTGAATATAATTAGAAAACATATTTTTGTTTCATACTTATATGCATATATATGATTTCATCAATATCAATTTTAGTTAGTTCAATGAAATCATGTTTTAGTGCATTATATGTGTATTTTGATAAAATACTACATTCATTGTTTATAGACTTCATAACAATAGTTTACATCTTTCTTCAAGTCTATAAAACTATTTTGTAAAGTTTCAAAAGTTGGTTTAGGTCAAAACATCAAACTCATGTGTTTACATTTTCATGTTTTGGACTATTTTATAAAATGATGATATTTTTTATTTGGAAAGTCCTTTTTGGAAACCAGTCATTGTAGCATGTTTATTATCATATCTATAATTATTCCCCAAAGTTTTATATTTTTTGGAATTTATTTGATATTTTTAAACAGTGTTTTAAAATCAGCAAACAGTTTTCAGAACCTGGATTTTCATGTATCAGTCCTCGGTCGACCGCACCGGTCGACTGCTCCTGTGATCATTCATCAGTGGGCAACAGAGAGTTTGTCGGTCGACCGCTGCGATCGACCGAGAGCTCGAAATTTCCATCGGTCGACCGCACCGGTCGACCGAATAAGTCTCTGCTCGTTTTTTCAGATTGGGATCTGGTTCGCGGTCGATCGCGGATTTTTTCGATCGATCGCCGCTTAATCAGATTCGTTCTAACGGCTATTTTTGTTACCGTTGGCTGGTACTGTTTTTGTCTTTTGCTTGGGGGTTTTTGGCTGAGATTTTGAGTGGGTATAAATACCCCATTGCTGCTCTCTTTCAAGTATGCTAAGAAGTTTTTAAACAAGTTTTAAACAAGGGGTTAAGTGTGTTTTAGTGTTTGTTTGGTTTGTGAAAGAAGTTTTCACAAGTGGATGAGATCATCTTCTTGTTTGGGATTCAATCTTCATCTCTCCATCTTGTTATCCATTGGAGAAGTTTTCTAAACTCTATCTAGATTTACATTTGCTTAGTTATTTGATTATCATTCTTTAAAGCTAGTTTTTATATTGAGTTTAGATTTGATTATATTATCTCATTGTTACACACACCCACTTGAGCTTATTATATTTGCATACATAGTATATTAGGGTTGTGAGAGATTGTAACATTGAGTTGTGCTTAATTGAGTTCTCATCTATTATAGAGAACAAATTTATATTTGTTATATTGTGAGTGATGTAAGGTTTTCGGTGAGCTAGAAAACCGAGTGTGTTGTGAAGTTTTCGGTGAACTAGAAAACCGAGTGTGAGGAGTGAACGTTGTTCGGTGAGCGTTGAAAACCGACACTGTGAGGTATAAACGTTGTTCGGGTGAGCGTAAAAAACCCGGTTGTGATAGTGGATTTCTCCCTGAGAGTGGGGAGCGGAGACGTAGGACGGAAGGTCTGAACTCCGTGATCATTACTTGTTTGAGTGTGCTTTGGCGTTCATTCATATTTATGTTCATATCTTATATCGCCATTGTGCATTGCTCATTTCTATATCATCCACTATCTTGTTTATATTGTTTACCCTTGTGTTGTTTATATATCCTTGCATATATATCTTATAGTATATCTCTTTGCTAGGATATATTTCATTGTTCATATTGCTTATCCTAGTTCACATATCATGTTGTATTTCATACTTGCTAGGATAACTTGTTAATTAATTTTAATTGGCATAAAATCGGATTAGATTAGCATAAGACCCTAATCACCCCCCAGGGTCTAACATACTTATATTTGTTTCCACTAAAGGATATTATTGTGATTAGTGAAACATGTTATTGCATAGTGGAGGTGCATGTCATGTTTGACATCTCTGGGTTCACCTTGGACTGTAGTCAAGTGTGAAAACAGGGACGTTACATTAAGTTTATGACTCAAAGCATTTATATGTCAGCATTCTATGTATTTTGCAGCACATATTTCTCTTCATTCGCAAGCTTCATCTATTATAAAGTTCAATAGGCTTAATTTCCATGAACAGTGTGAACAAGTTCAGTTTCACCTAGTGTTCTAGATCTTGATTTGGCACTCCTTAATGATAAGCTCGCTGCTATTACTGATTCTAGCAGTGCTGAAGAAATTTTTTTTTCATAAAGTTTGGGAAAAATCAAATAGACTTAGCTTAATGTTTATACGGATGACAATAGCAAACAACATTAAGTCCACAATTCCTAAAACTGATAATACAAAGGAATTTATAAAATTTGTGGAAGATCTCTCACAATCTGACTCTGCTGATAAGTCACTTGCAGGGACATTAATGGGTATGTTGACCACCATGAAGTTTAATAGTTCTCGTATCATGCATGAGCATGTCACTAAAATGACAAACACAGCAGCAAGATAGAGATCTATGGGAATGAAAGTGAGTGAAAATTTCCTTATGCAGTTTATCATAAACTCCTTGCCTTCTAAGTATAGTCCATTCCAAATAAACTACAACACTATAAAGAATAAGTGGAATGTGACTGAATTGCAAAGTATGCTCATTCAAGAGGAAGCAAGACTTAAGAAATAACAAATTCACTCAATTAATCTCATTGGTCATCAAGGAGCTGGAAAGAAACCAGGAAAGAAGAATGGAAAGGGAAAGAAAAGGCCACTAAAAGTTAATGTGTCACATGTACAAATCCACAAGAAGGAACAAACAAGAATGATAAGTATCATTTCTACAAAAAGCTTGGAAATTATCAGAAAGATTGCCTGAAACGTAAGGCATGGTTCGAAAAGAAAGGTAAGTCTATTACTTTTGTATGTTTTGAATCAAATTTGACATAAGTTCCTTATAATACTTGGGAAATCCTTACAACCCAAACTATAAATCAAATACTTGGGAAAGCCTATTACCACTTACGATGTAGGGATTCCTTACGGCCCAAACTATAAATAAAAATAAAAAGTTTATCTTCATGGGAAATTAAGTCAAAACTCCAGTTAAGGCCATTGGAACCTATCGCTTAATTTTAGACACTGGGCATCATTTAGATCTTTTCCAAACCTTCTATGTTCTTATTGTTTCTCGAAACTTAGTTTCTTTGTCTAAACTTGCTTTGTCTAAACTTGATACCGCTGGATACTCTTTTAAATTTGGGAATGAATGTTTCAGTTTATTTAAGCATAATCATTTTAATGGTTCTGGTGTTCTTTCTGATGGTTTATACAAATTAAAGCTTAATAACCTTTTTGCTGAAACTCTGTTAACCTTGCCTCATAATGTTGGAACTAAACAAGGTTTAGTGGATGAAAGTTTAGCTATTTGTGGCATAAACGTTTGGGACACATATCCATAGAAAGAATACAAAGACTTATAAAGAATGAAATCCTTCCTAATTTGGATTTTACCAATATTGCTATTTGTGTGGATTGTATTAAAGAAAAACATACAAACCACACAATTAAGAAAGTAGATACAAGAAGTACACATCTCCTTCAAATTATACATATTGATATATGCAGAACTTTTGATGTTCCATCCTTTGGTAAAGAAAAATATTTTATCACCTTATTGATGATTTTTCGCGTTATGGATATATCTATTTGTTGCATGAAAAATCTCAATCAGTAGATACCCTAGAGGTGTTTATTAATGAAGTTGAAAGACAATTAGATAAAAAAGTAAAAATTGTTAGATCTGACAGAGGTGGTGAATATTATGGAAAGTATGAAGAAACTGGAAAATGTCCTGGTCCATTTGCTAAATTCCTTGAAAAACGTTGCATATGCGCTCAGTATGCGATGCCAGGTAAACCGCAACAAAATGGTATTGTAGAAAGGTGTAATCGTACACTAATGGACATGGTTAGGAGTATATTGAGTTATTCTTCTTTACCCTTGTCATTGTGGATGCATGCTTTAAAAACCGTCATGTATTTGTTAAACAGAGTTTCTAGTAAGGCAGTTCCAAAGACTCCTTTCGAACTGTAGACGAGAAGAAAACCCAGTTTAAGATACCTTCATGTTTGGGGTTGTTCTACAGAAATACAAATTTATAATCCAT
This sequence comes from Asparagus kiusianus, assembly GCA_022839385.1. Classification (NCBI taxonomy): domain Eukaryota; kingdom Viridiplantae; phylum Streptophyta; class Magnoliopsida; order Asparagales; family Asparagaceae; genus Asparagus; species Asparagus kiusianus. Next base: position 5,803 of record BQKN01022944.1, read on the forward strand.
ATAAAAAACTAGACTCAAGAACAACCAGTGGTTTCTTTATTAATTATCTAGAAAAATCTAAAGGGTATAGATTTTATTGTCTTGGCCATAGTATAAGAATTGTTGAAACTGGAAATGCCAGGTTCATTGAAAATAGTGACATTAGTAGGAGTATAGAACCACGTAAAGTGGAAATCCAAGAAATTAGAGTACATGTTCCTATACCATAACTTCTTCTCAAGTTGTTGTTCCTACAGTTAGTGAACAGTTTAACGACTTATAAGAACAACAAATAAATGATCAAACACTCTATAAAGAAGTTATTAGCAATGAACCTACAATGGATATATCACATGAAGAAGTAGTATTAAGAAGGTCTCAATGACAGAAAAAAATCTGCTATTTCTGATGATTATGTGGTTTATCTACAAGAGTCAGAATTTAACCTTGGAATTGATAAAGATTCGGTTTCATTTTTACAGGCCATAAAAAGTTATAATTCTAATAAATGGTTTGATGCCATGAAAGATGAGTTGAAATCAATAGAGTATAATGAAGTTTAGGGTCTTATAGAGTTGTCTGAAGGTTGTAAAAGAGTTGGGTGTAAATGGGTCTTTAAGACCAAACACAACTCAAATGACAATGTTGAACGATACAAGGCTAGACTCGTTGCCAAAGGTTTTACTCAGAAGGATATCATTAACTATAATAAAGAAACTTTTTCTCCTGTTTCAAAAAATAATTCATTTAGAATTATTATGACTATGGTGGCTCATTATGACTTAGAGCTACATCAAATGGATGTGAAAGCTATATTTCTAAATAGAAATTTAGATGAAGAAGTTTACATAGACAAACCCGAGGGTTTTTCAGTTGAAGGAAAGGAACACATGGTGTGTAAACTTAAGAGGTTAATATACGGACTCAAACAAGCTTCCCGACAATGGTATCTTAAGGTTAATGATACTATTACATCTTTTGGATTTAAAAAAACATTGTTGATCGATGTATATATCTAAAGACCAGTAGGGGCAAGTTTATATTTCTTATTCTATATGTTGATAATATCTTGCTTGCTACTAATGATCTTTGCTTGCTACACGAGACCAAGAAATTTCTCTCTAAGAACTTCAAAATGAAAGATATGGGTGAGGCATCTTATGTGATTGGAATTAAAATATTTCGTGACAGATCATAAGGATTGTTAGGGTTGTCTCGAAAATCATATATTAATAAAGTTCTAGAGAGGTTCAAGATGGAAAAATGATATGCATCTGCTATTCCAATTCAGAAAGAAGATAAATTAAGTCTTATGCAATGTCCAAAGAATGAATTGGAACACAAACAAATTGAACAAATTCCTTATGCATCTATCATTGGGAGCTTGATGTATGCTCAGGTTTGTACAAGGCCAGATATTAGATATCAAAGTAATGCAGGATTGGATCATTGGGAAGCTGCAAAGAAGGTATTAAGATACTTGCAAGGAATAAAGGCTCATATGCTCACTTATAGGAGATTTGATCACCTTGAGGTGATTGGATATTCAGATTCAAATTTTGTTGGATGTTTGGATACAAGAAAATCCACATTTGGCTATTTGTTCCTTCTAGCTGGAGGAGCGATCTCATGGAAAAGTGTGAAACAGTCTGTCATTACTGCATCGACTATGGAGGTGGAGTTTGTGGAATGCTTTGAGGCCACTGTTCATAGATTATAGCTACGGAATTTTATTTTAGGACCTGGAATTGTTGATAATATTGCCAAGCCACTGAAAATTTATTGTGATAATGCTGCAACAGTTTTCTTTTCTAAAAACGACAAGTATTCGAATGGTGCTAAACATATGGAATTGAAATACTTTACTGTTAAAGAAGAAGTTCATAAACAAAGGGTGTCAATTGAGCATATTAGCACCGATCTCATTGTTGCGGATCCGTTAACAAAAGGATTGCCACCAAAGACATTTAATGAACATGTTGAAAGACATTATTAAAAATCATTACTAACTTTTATGTAAAGTTTATGTTCTTTATATATTTAACACTTTGAGCTCATTTAAATATTGTTCTAATATATTAATGCATCATGTTTCTTATTGTTAGAATATACATGAATGATTACGTGAGTATTAACAGGATATGTCTCTGACAAGGACATTATTGTTGGACTAGTATGATAAGTCTCATTGCAGGTCATGTTAAGTTTAAAACTAATATCATGATCCTTATTAGTTAACTGCGTATGACCGCCATGATCCTTATTAGTTTTCTACTTAATGATGACTGATACTTTGATCAATGTAATGATAAAATTAGCTTATACTATGAATATTATGTTGTATTATTAAACCATGACTTTAAATTATGATACATGGGCCAAGTGGGAGAATGTTAGACTTTATTTTTTTAGTGGCCCACATTTTTATTTTAAAATATTTATCTTTTAGTTTATTTAAAAGATAATTAAAGTTTAATAATATTAATTGCTAAATTTCTATTGGTCAGTTAAGAAGAAATTATCAAATAACTGCTCACGTTGATGGAACATGGAGATAAAAAAGATTCTATTTAAGACTTGGTTCTCTCTCTATCCATAATAAGATACAGTTTTCTCTCCATCAAGAAAATATATAGAATCAAAAGGGCTAAGAGAGAGAGAGAGAGAGAGAGAGAGAGAAATTCAAGTCTTCATCATAGTTCTTCTCGTAGTCAATTTCTTGTCAAGGTTCTAATCATGGATCATGGTACACTCTCTTAATTAATTGTTCTTTGTGAAAATTATTTTATTCTAAGATCTTAGTTATTATGATGATCATTCAAAATTAAGTTTGATTTGATTAAATTAAGAATTAGGTTTATAGAGGTTTGAGGGGAGATTATTAGGAAGAATGAGTTGGTGGGAGACGAAGCTTGAGGAGGTTGGGAATTGGTGGTTTGTGGATGCATTTCTTGGGGTGGAGATGGAGCATTTCGAAAGCATGAATAAGAGCAAGGAGCATGGGTTCTTGGGGGTTTAGGAACACCTTGAACTCGTCTGGTTCGTGGGTGGACAAGATGACGGCTTTTAAGATTGTGCCTTGTAAGTAAGTTGGAGGTTTGCATTTGTGAATAGAAGTAGTAGAAGTATCGTGTTGTTTCAACTATGTCAAAGGTTTATTATACGTGTTTGATTAGATTTTCTTGCAACATGAATAGGTTATTGCGATACCTACCCTTACTTTTTATGCAAAGACTGAAAGAGTTTTTTAAGTTAAGTGAATAAATTTCATTACCTATGAGAGATGAAGTACAGCAAAAATTGAAGAGTGTAGCAACAATAGAAGTTACAACCAGGCCCGGCCCAAGAGGGGGGGGGTAAGGGGGGCGACCGCACAGGGCCCCATTTCAAAGGGGGCCCCAAATTTTTAAAAATGCCCATAGTATATTTCTTAATTCTTTCCAATAAGTTTTTTGTTTGTTTAAAAAAGGGCCTAATAATCTAATACTAGCCCACTAAATTAAATAATAATTTATGTCCATTGCCTAAGCCTAACTGTAGCATCAGCGGAAAGGAGTTTTTCAAAATTGAAGCTGATAAAAACATATTTGCGCTCAACATTATTACAAGAAAGATTGAATGACCTTGCAATTCTATGCATCGAGAAGGATATGTTGGAAAAGATAGATATAGATTCTATTATTGATGATTTTGCATCAAAAAATGCACGAAAACATCGTTTTTGTAATTTTTGTATTTTTATGTATTATTTCTTTTGTAAAATAAATATAATTCAATAAATTTATAATTCAATATTTATATAGAAGAGGGCCTCATTTTATCATTTCGCACAGGGCCTCAAAAAAGCTTGGGCCGGCCCTGGTTACAACTTATAGTAGTTGTTCTAACCACATTTGTTCTTCTAACAACCTCTAACTAAACACGTCGTATAATTTGGTTGTTTGTGATGATGTTATTGATCTTGTTTGTGTTGATTATATCATAGTTTGTGATATGAGATGTCATTTGGTAAGAGGTTAAGTAAAGAGGGTTAAATACAAGGATTAACTTACTAATTAATAATGAGGGATTAAAAGTGCTTTAATTCCGTATGGATTTTATAGATATGAAGAAGAACTAAGTTTTTTATGTTTAGCAAATAAAAAAAAAAGATTAATAGAGTTAAATATCCCTCATCTTCTTATAAATGTCTATTTTAACCTTATTGAAATGACAATATCCATTGCTCAAGATTTTCTCGCAAGGACATGCATAGAAAGATGGCTCAAAAAATATCTTATTATAGTTAAAAGCCATATATGTATATCGGTTTATTTCTTCCTTCTCTATAGCACAAAAGTACTTACATTATTAAATTAGATATTAAATCATACTCCCTTTAAAAGAGGTAAACTTATTAAGAACTATATTACCCCTATTCTCTTTTGATATTACTAACTAATACTAACTAAACTAAATTAATCATCATTGTTAATTAATTACATTATATGTCACTTTAAGTTTGCATAATTTGGTCCTTAGGACTTCCAACGTTATTATAAAACTCTACATCATATTAATTATTAGTAATATATAATACTATATTAATAGATAATTGCATGTCAATAAAGTATTTATAAAAAGAATAGAAAACATAGAATTATCCTATAATTATACCATGCATGAAACTCATATAGAAAAATTATAAAGAGCATTCTTATGTTTAGATAACAAGACAGAAGGTACAAACATTACATTTAGAAAACATTAGGATATTTAAGCGCATCAAGATATATTATCTAAATTTAAAAAAAAATGCAGCAAGATACGAGTGGAGGTATATAAGTATAATTTTGGTAAACTACAAGGTATTTAAGTTCAGTTAAGCCTAGAAAAGATTCGAAACCTTTGTTATCTATAAACAATAGTATATGATCCCATTGACAAATTTTGTTCATCATATAATATGAGACCAGATGTTTAGCTTATATTTATATAGTAGAGGAGATATGAAAAAAATTAAAGCATCATATTTTGAATGAGTCTCAAGATTTTGTATTATTTCTTAAAACTATATAATTCGCTTAGAAAACTTTAGAAGATGCTTTTGAAGGACTACTACAAAGTGTTTGACATCAAATAAATATTGAAAAACTAAATTCCATGATATCATGTAGCAAAAATCAGGGATATGTATGAAATACTGGGTGTCATATGAGTAAATATTCGGGACATTGTAACATATTAATAAATTTTAAACATAAGAATTTACATCAAGATATGTTTAAGATTTAGGAGAGCCTAGATTATAGAGATTTGGGAGAAGAAATGTGGCCTTTGTGAGTTTTGCAGGTTCCGATTTTATTTCCCAAACATGATCCAAACCCCAACCCACAATCAAATTGAAAAATAACATGATTTTCTTGATATCTTCAAAGGGATATATCGGCCAAAATTTTGATAACGAACGATTTATCAAAAAAAATCAACAAACAAAAGAAAATAATATAAAATATTATCAAGATAAAGTCTTTAACCCTATATATTGGTCGATATTTAATAGAATGCCTATAAGAGCAAATATGTAAAGGTTATTTAGATATTAGTTTCTTAATTTTAATTATCCAATGATTCTATGTTATTCCTATAAATTTTTGAAATTGCTCATAATTTTAAGGACTAATATTAAATTATTAAAATTTTAAGGGACAAATTATAAATAAGCCATATTTAAAAGAAGTGTTAATTTTAAAAAAACTCTCTCAACTATGGGGATTGTCTTAAAAAACCCACTCAACTGATTCAATTTGACAAAAACCCCCTCATTATGTGGGGTGTTATAGATAACCCCTCTCAATTTTGGTGCAATTTTAGAAAACATCTCTCAACTATAGAGTATCTCATAAAAACTCCTATAATCTTTTTCACTTCTATCAACAAACCCCCTTAACATATCTATTTTGATATGTGATTTGGAAAAATACCCTCTTGAAGAAAGCAATTTTAATTAAATAGAAACTCTTAACCGACAATAAAAGGATCACAACCAATTTACAATTTTTTCCTCTATATCACCTCTTTTATATGGCAAAAGCTAATGTAATTCTTTTATGATTAATTGATATTTTGGTCTTCCAAGTCAAGTACTTATCACATAATAGATAATACTTAATGATGTTAGTTTTGAGAGGTCAGGTTTAAGTGAGAAAAGTTCACTGGGGTTAAATCAAAAAATTTTAAGTTGAGATACAAAACTTGGCAGAGATTTACTCAGTCTTAAATAGTTTTACCGGGGGGGTTGTTGTCATGCCCTTCATAGATGAGGGGGAGTTTTCTAAACTTAACTCTTAAACAAAAGCACTACTTAAGGCACATGTGATATTAATTTTATAAGAGTGGAGTTTATAGCAAGTCTATCACTCAGTGAATTTGTTTGAGTTACATGTCCTTAAATTTATCCTACACATCAACTCTAAAAATCTTTTGCTATAAAAATCTCTAAGAGAAATTTAATATTTATTTGGGATGGGTACATGATCGTTCTGATTCCCCTTGTCTTTCATAATTTGTAATAAATTATTTGACAAAGTAAATTTAGTTGTCATTTTATATTGCTCATATTCTTATAAGTTTATGAAGCTCATAGCTTGGATATGACTATTATTGCAGATATTGTATTCTTCTAACTCCTTAAGCTAAATTTTTGAATGTTGTTTGACATTGGATAGATATAAATTATTTTATTAAAATACAATAAATATGAGTGCATAATATGTACAAATCATTCTCAGACAATATTTTATAATTTTCTAAAACTAGAGAGTAATCATTTTGATAGATCAATTAGTATTTGGGAAGATGTTAAAAGAGTACAACATCATATTTTGGAATTGATCACATAATTTATATTTTTTCATTGATTGAATTTGCACATTCTAACTTAGAAAATTCTAGAAAAAATTTATTGAATATCTATAATAC
>BQKN01022961.1:0-14727 GCA_022839385.1 Asparagus kiusianus
TGGATCAAGAGATTTTTGAATTTCTACTCAAAGCTAAACATGCAAAAGTTTCATTACTTCATTAAAATTCTATGTTTGGTCTTTAGTAAAGTATATTACTATTTTGAAAATTATTTTTAAAAAAATTTATATAGAGTTATCATAAAAGGTCAACTTGAGTATAAAAGTAATTGAGAGCTAAAGAGTCTAAAAATTCATCAAGTAAATCAATTACGAATTGACTTTACAAGTTGGCAAGTTATAAAAAATTTAGGAAAAGAAAAAGAAAAGAAACTATGAAATAAAAAGAAGAAAAAAATGCTAGAATAAAGAGAAAAAATGATTACTCCCCAAGCAAACTATATAATGTACAAAGTGAAGTAGATAGCGAATGAAGCACTTATATTTGTTCGGTTGACCTAAAACATTGATAAAATAATAAAAAATTTTAATTACCTTGGGAGTGAGGTGCAGCTAAAAATTCCTACTTTTTTCTTTTTTTAGTTTTTTTCATTTCTTTGTTAATTTTTTCTTTTTTCTCTTCTGTTCTCTTTTTTTTTATTTTTTCCAAAAGAAAAAGAATCTCTAAAATTAGAGAAAATAAATTCATTTTCTTATTATTATGAGACAAAGAGTAAAGTTGTAGAATAAAAGCTTTAAGATAAAAAGTGTGGATCCTATATCAAATCCTACCTTATTACTGAAAATTCTATCCTAGATTTTAAATAAGTCTAGAATGATAAACTCAATGATGTACTTAAGTTCTATACTCTATGAGATTTTTAATAATTTTTACAGCATTTGAAGGTAGATATGTATCTTGAGTTTCTAGTATTAAACAATCAGAAAGCTACTCTTAAATTTGAACTCAGGCTATACATAAATGAAAGCTTGTTCTAATATAACCAGTTCTTCTTTAAAAAGGTTCTCAAACCCAAAATTTATGATTGAGATATGATAAGCTGGTTATTCTATATTTTCTAGGAATCTAAGCTCATCAGCAAAAAATTTAGGCTAAGATCAGAGAGACGAACTTTCGTCTGACTCCGTGAAAACTAGTTCTGATTCAAATTCATCTAGTATCTTGATTTCATCACTAAACATCTCCTCAAAACTTAGGTTTGACTCATATTCTTCTTCTAACTCTTAATTTGATATTTCTTGAATGAAGTTTACTTCTAGGAGTTTATCTAATGGATCACTCGACTGATTCCCTAAATTGAACATGCTGAGATTTAAAGTCATATTCCCAAAGGACAATTTCATTTAATTTATACAATTGATTATAGTATTAAATCTTGCTATAACGACATTCCTAAAATAATAGTATCTGACCTCTTAGATCGAAAATGCGCTACATCTCAAAGAATATGAAATCAATAGAAAAAATAAACTCCGCTACCTTGATTATAACATCATCCATGTATCCATAGAAAGTTTTATAGGTCTATCAGCTAATTAGAAGGTAGATCTAGTTAGCTTTGAATTTTTTACCCTTAGCTGTTGAAATACTGAATAAGGATGAATATTCACACTAGCTACCAAGTCTAGAAGTGTCTTATAAATAAATGTATTTCCTATGATACATGAAATGGTAAGACAACCAGGGTCCTTATGTTTCAATAGCATGGGCTATAAGAGCATCTCATTGATATTGGCAGCTAGAAAGGTTTCTTGGGAGAATTAGTGGTTCTTTTCTTAGTGCATCAATCCTTTTAAAATTTTGTATAAGAAGGGATTTATTTAATTGCATCTACGAGAGAAATATTGATCTTGACCTGCATAAAAGCTTTAGGGTCCTTTCTACTAGGGAGAGTTTTCCTAGACATGAAAATTGTTGAACAAAGTTATCAGAGGAAGAGAAAGTCTGTTTAGGATCAACATTTTGAATAGGAGAGGAGGAAAAAGGAGTTTGATCTGGAGTCATTCTAACTTGATTATTGACTTGTTTCCTTGACTGTAGTGAAACGATTATATTCACTTGAGCTTGGTAGGTTTAACTTAATCTAGTGTCCTTAGAGTTGTAACAGGTTGACTGAAAAAATTATTTCTCTCTTTCGCTCACAGTATTAGCTAGTTGACCAAGTTGGGTTTCCAACCTAAATATGGTTTAAGTGTTAGAATTAAGTACTTGATCAGTTTTCTGTATGAAGGAATTCAAAGTGTTGGATGACTGAGATTATTCTAACTAACACTATTAAAAAATAGGAAAAACATAGTTAAGCATAATTGAATCCATTAATTCCTCAAATCACGCCATAATCAATTTGAATTTCAAACAAAATTCACATGAGCAACATCCTCTATTGGCGACATCCTTATCTTTTTGAGATCAGAGGCAGAACACGAGCAACATCCTCTATTTGCATGATGGGCATAGCAGACTGTCAAGATTAAAGGCATCAGTGATCCGCTGAGTTCAGCAAATACGAGTTTTGGCTATAAGAGATCAGATTTTTAGGCCACGTCATCAGCAAGGGGGCCATTGTTGAGGCTATACTTGATTTGGAGCCACTAAGAACTATTACATAGATTCGTAGTATTGGTAGGGTATGAGAGAAAGTTCATTCGGGACTTTTTGAAGATTATGATACAACTTACACACCTTACGAATAAGGATGTATAGTTTGCTTTGGGCATGGGTGCCAGGAAGCCTTTGAGACTATTAAGGCTAGATAGACTATAGTAACAATTTTTGACTTTTCTGAGCAGTGATACAACATTTGTCGTTTACGTGGACACGTTATTAGCAGGACTACGAGGTGTTTTGATGCAGACCCGGAGGGTATGATTTATTTCGTGGCAGTTGAGGCACATCTTAACAGATATACAGTGCATCCAAGCACAAGGAAAATGTACAGAGATGTGAAAAGACACTTCTAGAGGAGTTTTCAGGATTTATTCAGTAGCCAGTTGTGATATTCTAGTGTTGTCCACCCACAGACGGATGGACAAATAGAGAGAGTAAATCAAGTGTCGGAAAACATGTAGCAAATATGTATTATAGATTTACAGGATAGCTGGAAGGTTCATATCCTATTGATTGAGTGTGATTATAATATCATTTATCATAGACAATTGGCATGACACCGTATGAGGCATGGTATGGGAGGCATTATAGATTGCTTATTCGTTAGGCAGAATTACAAGAAAGTTTATTACTCAGACAGGAGCTTGTGAGGCAGACTACAGAAAAGGTAACAGAGATTCAGGAACGCATTCTTGCAGCATATAGTCGTCGGAAGAGTTATGAAGACCAGAGATGATGACCGTTAGAGTTCTACATTGGGGACTATGTCTTATTGAAAATACCGCAGTTGAGTTCAGTGATTCCGTAGACGGGGAAAGTTTACGCTAAGGTATATTGGTCCGTTCATGAGAGTTGAACTTTTTAGAGTTGTTTCATATCAGATAGATCTTCTAGCATCGATGTTGAGTATACATGATATTTTCCATGTTTCGATGATTAAGAAGTAATTGCGTGATGAGGAGTAGCAGAGGGTGATTGATGCATTAGAATTTGAGTTTTAGATAGATTTAACTACCATGGAGATCACGGGCTGTATTCTTACTAGAGAGGACGAGAGGCTTAGAAAGGAAGTAATACCTTAAGTTAAAGTTCAATAGAGATAGAAAAGAGATGAGGAGGCTTCTTGGGAGTGCGAGGAGGATATGTGTCGCGACTAACCGCAACTGTTCGAGTGGGTAAATTGTTTTGGTTATAGCTTATTGATGTTTATGTTATTTTTGATTTTTTCTATATGGTCATATTTATATTTAAAGCTAGAATGAGGGTATTAATACTTAGCTCCTAATCATTCGGAATACATGATATATATATGGGATGTTTCTTATTTGGATTTTTCGCCCGATGTACTAGTTCCGTTTAGTTAGGGGTTAAGTGGGAGTATTCGTATTTTAGATTGTTAAGCATAAATATTACTAGTGATTCATATGTAGGGATTAATGGTACGAGATGTGTATGAGAGGGTTTCCTTGTCTAGATTATCCGCTCTTAGTGCTTTTCTCATATTATTAATTCCTAAGATACGATTGCGGAATTTCGAGGACGAAATCCTTTTAAGGGGGAAAGAATGTAAAACCCCGTAAATTTAAATATTGTATGATAAATAATGATAAATATATTATATAGTAAAGAGTAATATATTTTGATATTTGAGTATGTTAATAATTGATTTGAGATCAATTCAATATATATTTGTGAAAATATGAGTGCAAATGCACAAAACATGCACAACACCAAAAGAGTGAAAATCTAGGAATAATGGCCAGTTAAGCGTTTCTATGTTTTACATACTGATGAATTTAGAATATGGAAATATGTAAAAGACCAAAGTTGTAGGTATCTTCAATAGATTTCTAACAAATCTTAGATCACCTTATTCTGAGGTCGGATGAGAAAGTTACAGCCACAATACCAAAGGTTATTTTTTTAGTCAGACTAGGTTTTCTTGTTCGGGTCAAACAGGTTTGTTTCGGGTTTGCCTCTATAAATACCTATGTTTTTCATAAAAATTCCTTTTTTTATCATATCTATGAAACCTAGTAGTCATCCTCTCCCGTCAAAAACCCTAAATCTGTTTCTTATGAGTTTGGAGAGCTTTGTGAAGCAAAACACTCACACGAAGGTGAGATCATCAACTTGTGGCGAGAGAGAATGGGTTGTTTATGCTCGGGGATTACTTGCTTTGTTTCAGAGGCTTGCACATGATATTAAGGCCAGATCACTTACATCCTAACCCATCCCCATAGTTAAATAACTAGTTTAGAAGTTTAAATTGTGTTTACATGCTTAGATCTTAATCTAATTTGAAAAAGAATAGATTTTTGCTGTTAGATCATAAACAAATGTTAGATCTATATGTTTTTCTTGCTGTTTATAATAGAAACATGATCATGATAATTAGGGTTCTTTAAAATTTCATTTTTAACTTGTTAATCATGTTCTAATCATGTTTAAACCATAATTTGACATTTAATCGAGTTTACATATGGATTAAAGATGAGAAAACTCTAGGTTTGTGATACCTAAGTATTAAAAATATGATTTAATAAATGTATATTTTTTTAAGTTGGTTTGGCACTCATGCTTATATTTAATATGTTAAAAGTTCATACTTTAGATTGAAGAATTTGGTTAATTAGGTTGAAAAATCCTAATTAGATTAACACAAGAGTTTGATTTATGTTCGAGATAATTTTAGTAAGTGATTATCAAAGTTTAAGTGTTGTTATATATTTTATATATATTTCAGTATGTTTTAAACATGATTAAAGGTTTAAATATGATTTTTTTTGTAAATAATTATGCTTGTTATGTTTTGCAAAAAACCACTGTACATATATATTGTTTAACTAGAAATGTGAAATAACTAATAAAATCCAAATTGAACCAAACTGATGCCAATTGAAAGATATATGAATCTAGATTTCAAAACAGAAAACCTTTCCTAAAGATAGTTTTCTAGCAAAATATATGCTCAATTTACTAATGATAAATTTTGTAGAAAAATTGCTGCACATATATAATATTTAACTGAAAATTAGAGATATCATATAAACTACAAACTGAACCAAACCAGTGCTAAATAATATCTATGTGAATCTAGTTTCCAAAACAAGAGAACTATTCTTAAAAAGAGTTTATTGAGAGAAAGAAATGCTCAATTGACTAATGATATGTTCTACAGAAAACTGCAAATATGCTGATTTGAAATAATTGATATATAACGTGAAAGTTTCTTGAGTTTTGCTCTTGTTTGTTATTTTCGAGAGAGTTTCTTGATCTTGTACTACTATATTACAATGATTGAGTGTTGTTTAACACCTGAGATGATGATGAACACCAGTTATGGATACGCACACAGAGATATGTGCACATACACTTAGTTTATGTTGTGTTAACACGCACTATTTTGATTTCAGATATACGTTGAGTTGATGAAAGTGTAATAACATGTAATAAAGTATTGTTCATCAGTTATGGATGCTTGGTGTGGATGTTTTCCAGCAATAAGACTGCGACTGTACCATACTAGAAGTATTGGATGTTTCCCGTAATGAGACCGCGGCTATACCAATACTCGAAGATGATCGGGGGTTTTTCTGGATTTAGCTGATATGTCTATACTTTGCTGTATGATCATCTGGATGCATCATCCGGAAATAGAGAGATAAAACCTATTTGCCATAGAACGATTGAGTAAAAGTATTATAATAGTATCGTTATTTTATGTATCCGGAATAAGGAGACAAAACCTATTGTTGCAGAGCGATTGAGTAAAAATATTACAAGAGTATCGCTATTACATAAGGAGATGCACACATATATGTATCATCAGTTGTAGTTACTCCCAGTTAGATTATCCATGAGTAGGGCACATTCCTTGATTTGTAGAATATATGATATGGCCTATGGTGATATTTTGAGGTGGATGATATTCTATTATTATTACGCCAACTACTTGAGAAGTAGTTCGAGATTATGACATTGGTCCTATATGGTTTATGCTTGGAGTATTTTCTTTTGAGTGTTGTTTTCATTCATAGAGTTGGAATTGGTATTTAGGGATCTATAATTTGAGACATATGGTATATATATGAGGGTTTTCTTGTTTGGATTATTTCGTTCGACGTACTACGCCTCGTCTTGTAGGTGTCTAAATATTAACTCCATTAGATATGCGAAAAATGATATAGGTAGACTATGCTTAATAGATAGAGCCTCCACTTCATCTAGCAGCCCTTCCTCTGAGGGCGGATAGAGGTGATCTTGCTATAGCATTATGACACTCTTGTTGTTGTTCCTTTTGTTTAAATTGTATCTTTCAGGCAGATCAGAGTTTCAGAGAGCCGTAGGATGACAAAGTTCTAGCTTAGTCGTCGTCACACAGTTTTAGTAGTTGAATGTCCACTATATAGTTATGTTCATTGTTTAGACTTTAGAGTTGTATTCATCTTGTAGAGGCTGAGTGCCTTAGTAAAATTTCATTTGACTTATTATGTTGAGATGTATTTCAGACTCAGAGATAATTTTATTCTATTTCAGTTGGGCTGATTTGTTGATATACTTCTTCTGTGCATATCTAATTTTGTACTACTTCTATTATTTGTCTTTTTTGTACCTTCACCTATTTGTTGTTTCCACTAGAGAGATAATGATTGTGATAGCGAAACATGTCGTAACAGGGTGTTTGGTGATTGGCAGGTTTGACAATCTAGGTTTCACCTTAGACTACAACCTTGTGTGAACCCTAGAGCGTCATAAAAAGACTACGTTATACTTGGGGTATCACACCAACAAGCGATGGATTGCTCCAATGACCTGCACCATCAGCCTAGGGGTGTGAACAAATTCCAAAAGATGGATGTCCAAGAAACTAGCTCTCACTATCCATGTGAGAGGCTTATTAGGATGGTGTTATCAAAATATAGCTGCCCTAAGCCAAAATGCTTCCACGAGAGAAAATCCACCATTCAGGATGACGAATTCACTGAAGTCACCATTAACATGGTTGACAAAGAAAAGTCAACACGACGCTCGAATGATCCTAATCCTAACTTTAGCCTGGGAGGAAAAGTCAGTCTAGGAATTGCCTAACGAATGTCTCGACTCAAGTTAGAAGCCATCGGACATACGGATTATCGGAAGATGCACAAAAGTCTGTCTTTAGATAACGAGCTGTTAGACACTTGCTCGGCAGTTGCTTCAGATGACGAGCCCTTAAATATGTGTTCTGCAATTACCTTCAATGATATAATGTCCAGCATAGGAGAAGCAAGGGAGTCGTTCATGATCACCCCAGATCAAGTGGCTCAAATACTTCAAGAGGCTTTAGCTCGACAGTGAGAAGAGCTTAAACTGCTCAAATACTTCATGATCACCCAGAACATCACAATTAAGAGAGATCTAGAAGGGGACGAAGTCATCATGGCTGACGCACCCCCCAAAAATATTAGGAGTGGTCCAATCGCACCTCTCAATAACACTAGGGGTGGTTCAAATGCACCCCCTAAAAATAAAAATGCTGGGGGTGGCCTAACTCATTCTCCTCAACGTCCTTCGAATAAAGATGTAGACAATGACGAGATGATGAAAGAGCTGGAGAATAAGGTCAATGCCTTAATGTCTGCTCAAAAAGTAAGGAGAACAGGCATTTCGTGCCCATATCCAAGAGAGTTGGATTCAATCCCGTACCCGGTGAAGTTCATCCTAATTAACTTCACACCATTTGACGGGAGAGGCTCGCCTACTCAACACTTGATTTCTTTCAAGTCTTACTTGGGAGTGATCTCCAGGAATGAACCCCTGATGATTCGGTCATTCGTGTGCATCCTTCGTGGGTCGGCCTTCGATTGGTATCGACATCTCAAGCCGGGGAGAATCAATTACTAGGATGACATGGAAAGCTCGTTCCTCAACAACTTCTTTGACGAAAACACTAAAGTGTTGATTGGAGCTCTTCTGGATGAGAAGCAGAAGGACAGTGAGTTTGTTGATAGTTTTGTCAAACGTTTCCGCAACAAGATAATGAATTGCAGGGATCCTGTCACAGAGGAGTTCATCTTATAGACGTGCCATAATAATCTCTCCATCGATGTCCTCGAAGTCATGGGGGTTGTCCCCTCAACCACCTTTAAGGAATTAAAACTACATGGAGAACAGGTCGAGCGTTTTCTCAAAAGAAAAGAGCTCGAGAGGGGCCAACCGATGACTAAAGTACCTGCAACTACTGACGATATTCATCAACAGCCTCCTTGGAGGTAACAAGGGACTCTTAATCTGAAGTTCTAGGAGGAGTATTCTTTCGAAGATGATGACATTCCAACCATCTTCAAATACCTCTTCGCCAACAATACGATCAAGCTACCACCGATTACAAATTAGGAGGAAGCAAACAAGATTTTGGGTCCTAAGTACTGTTCGTACCACAGTAGGGTCCATCACCCCACCAATACTTGTATTACGCTAAAAATAGTATTCATGCCTTGGTTGATATCAGCATCATAATGCTGAAAGAAGACGAATGAGAATGGCTTCCTCTGATAGGTATATAAGGTTAAACAGCTCCCATCCTCCGATAGGTATATGAGGTTAAACTGTTCCCATCCTCTGACAAATATATGAGATTAAACTGCTCCCATTCTCCGACAAGTATATGAGGTTAAACTGCTCCCATCCTTCGACAGGTATAAGAGGTTAAACTGCTCCCATCCTCCAATGAGTATAAGAGATTAAATTAGTTCTCTATAATACTCCAATGGGTATACAAGTCTAAACTGTTTCTCTTATTTCCTGCGGGAAGTTCCTAGAGATTATTACATATAATATTCTTAAGGATAACCCGAGATCAAAGGTTTGTTCAAGTATACGCCCAATATGTTCAAGTCTACGCCCAATACGCGTTGCCAGGTAGCCTATTTTCATAACAATAATGAAGTCTATGTATTCAAAATTATAGCACTTAAAATAATTCATTCTTTTAACATAACGTTACATGTGAAATAGGTTCCAACATTTTACATGCTAGCCTGATTCAAACGGTAATCGATAAAGACACATCAAATTCGTTGATGGCTGAGGGTTTGCCAAAAATCTTATGAGCACTCCGCAAGGGATGATTAAGTCTATGTATTCAAAATTATAGTGCTAAGTCTAAAAGAATTCATTCTTTTAGCACAACGTTATATACAGAATGGACTTAAACAATCTGCATGCTAGTCCGACTCAAACGGTAGTCAGTAAAGGCTCATCAAACCCGTTGATAGCTGAGGGTTTGCTAAAAATTCTATAAATACAAGAGTCATTGACACACCAGCTTCATTAGTTGGTCTCATGACTTGAACATCCAACAACCTCATGATAAGATCCATACATACATACGAATCAGCTTTAATAGTTGGTCTTGCAGCCCCAACAGTTAGGACCGCCACACTCTAATACCTTAAGAGCTTAAACTGTATAGACTCCTGCAAATGTACAAGTATAAACTGTATTAATGTTAGTCAATGCGTTACAACAAAAGTTATGTAAAACCCTGATACTTTGTGAATAATATAATTAATGTGTGATTAATTATGATATGCGGGTATTTAGTATGATAAATATCATTTAATAATATATGAGTATAATACCATGTGTTTTGAGAATGAACGAGTCCATACATGAGAGAGAGAAGAGTTGAAACATGCACAGATGGCCAAACAGATGAGGAGCTGGAAAAGCTCAGTGCGGTCGACCGCCACGGTCGACCGCAGTCCGGTCGACCGCGGCGGTCGACCGTAAAACCTGCAGAGAGTTTTTCTCCTATTTTGAGTTGGATTCGGATTTCTAAACCTATATTCCTTTTCCCCTGATATATATGAGTTTTTCACGTTTTCTTAGTTTTTCTAAGAACCCTAATAGCCACCAAAACCCCCTAAACCCTAGTTTGATTTCTTGGAGAAGATTGGAGGCTTTAATGTTGAGTTTTTGTTGATTTTTGGCTTTTGGAGTGGAGATCTCCTTCGACGTTGCTTCTAACAAGTTCTTCCTACAACCCCAGGTGAGTATCATCTTTACTAATCTCCCTCCCTGTTTTTAAAATGTTTTTAAAAGAGATTTAAACATGTTTTGTAGAGCCTAAACGAATAGATTATGTATAAAAGACAACTCTTTCGTATTATATGTATATAGATTATATCTTTTCATTCTAAAAAGCTTGAGAATATTTTTACGGATGTGATTTAGATCTGATGATGATTTTAAAATGTGGTTAATCTAAAGAAAGAAGTTTGATTCGTTGTTTTGAGCTTTCATGCATGTTTTGAGGTTTTGAATATGAATCTAATGCATAAAATCATGGTTATATTTGTTAATTTATTCTCCAGATATTTCTATCTATTGTAACATGTTTGTATGCAAGATTATGAGGGTTTAATCATGTTTGAATCACAAAAACACGTTGTGAACATGACACACACAAAAAATCTGAGAAAACTAAAATCAGGATCCACGGTCGACCGCCACGGTCGATCGCGTGTAGGACAGAGACCTGGGTAGTCTCTGGAGCCCGTCGCGATCGACCGTCACTGTTGACCGCCAGTTTGTTTTGGCTGTGCATGTTCAGTTGAGTTGGGTTTTGGGTTTTTGAGTGTTCCTCTCGACTTTGTGATGATTAACTACAATGTTAATGCTTGATAAACACCTGGAAAAATGACGAAGTTCAGATATGGACACGCACACCGAGATTAGTGCATGTATGCTAGATTGTGTTAGATTGACACACTTTTGACATGCGTTAATTTGATAAACACCTATGAATAATGTTATTCTATATGTATCCGGAAATAGGGAGATGAAACCTATTTGCCGCAGAACGATTGAGTAAGAGTATTACAATAGTATCGTTGCTACATGTATCCGAAATAGGAGAATAATAAACCCTATTGCCGCAGAGCGATTGAGTAACGAGCATTATAACAGTATCGCTATAGCACAAGATGATGCACACATAGATAATTGATCAGTTGTAAGCTTTACTTCCATGATAGATTACCCGCGAGTAGGGTATTTCCTTTGAGATTTTGATACACCCGTTATGAACGACATATATATTTGTTTTAGCAATTGTTGATATCCTTTTATAGTAGAGCAGGTCACTCGGACGTAGTTCGAGATGAGATGATTATTCTTTATGTTGGAGATTAGGGTATTTATCATTGATTATTTGTTTTTCTTTCATAGAGAGTTATATGAATGATTTGATATATGTATGTACTGACTCTATTTTCTATATACTCCTACCCCTTTCCTAGGGGAGAGGTAGTGATGATCTCGCTAGCGCTTTGACGCTCGTTGTTTTCCCCCCTTTTCAGGCAGCGAGTCCGGCGCACGGAGAGTCACGGGTTGATGGGACATTTTAGTTATCCGTTTAGCTATTTATTATATTTCGTAGTTATTGCAGAACTCCACATGTAGTTGAATATTTTTCAGACTCTAGATTGGTATTTTATTTCATAGAGTTGAGAGCTATTGTAAGACTTTGTTTATTTGACTCATTGTATTTGAGATTCAGCTCAGACTCAGAGATATATCTACTTCATTCCAGTTGGGCTCATTATTAGTATTTCTTATACTTTTTCTGTGTATATTTTCAATGTTGTTTGATTTCGATCATTTACCTGTCTGTACCTTCATCTATTTATTGTTTCCTCTAGAGAGATAATGATTATGATGGTGAAACATGTCTTAGCATGGTGTTTGGTGCTTAGCAGGTTTGACAATCCGGGTTTTACCTAGGACTGTAGCCTTGTGTGAACCCTAGGATGTCACAAGTTAATGCTAGTCAACACATTACAATGAAAGTCAATGTGTCGACAATTTTCGTCAAAACAAGGCTTCGATCAATTCCAAAGCAAAGGATAATCCTAGGGAGTTTGATCGCAATTCAGATACGAATCCTTAACGAAGATAATCAGTTCAATGTCGGCTTAATGACATGAATTAAGATCAAAAATCAATACATCAGCTTTAGTTTGAGACTTCGACAACGGTCTGACGATAAATGCCGCATCGGAAAAATTTTAGCTATTCGGCAAAATACTGAATAGGCTAAAAATTAAAGATGTCAAGAACTAAAGCCAATAACAGGTCATTTTACACTAACTGAAGGTTGCGCCTATCACATCCAAAGTATTCTAGACTCTTCTATAAAAGAAATAAGACTGAAATACTTTGGAGGGGGTATCTGTAAGCGTCAAAAATAGCCTATAGGTTCCTGCACGCAGCTCAAGACAAAAAGAATATGATGAACATCATTATCTATATCAAGGAGGATTATTTGATGTCTTACAGAAGCTAACAAATTCACGAAGCGAGTTGATAAAACATATAAATCAACGGGATGGTACAATAACGAAGAAGCGACTCGACCTAGGGTTACGTTTCACCCATAAAGGAGTAAGTACTACTCATGTCTCACTCATATCATGGGTGTCTCACCTATGGGAGTTGTAGAGATCTTCTGAGTTCGTACAAAAGAGTTAAGACTAAAATACCCGTGAAAGTCCAAGTTGTCTCGGACAAGAGACAGTCGAAGTGACTCGCACCCAAGTCAGCTCCCAACATGTTTTCTGATAAGATTACCTTCTAGAACTCCTTGGGGTTATCCATAAACATATGGGGTTATCCTTAAATGTGTGGAAGATGTTACATAATCAAAAACCTACCTAAACGGATAATAACGGTTGTTCTTCAACCTTATCCACAAATACGACATTCCTATCCACAAACATGATATTTAAAAGCTTTAACTACACCCCTAGCACCCTCATAAAGGCAGATCTGAAGGGAGCCATGAATTTTAGAGGATCTAGGGTGAGTGGAGCATGAATTTCAGAGGAGGACTAGCAGATCTTAGCGAACTTCAGCATAAAGAGAAAGCTATTCGAAGGATTTGAGGCCCGTTCCCCCTTTCCTCCGGACCAAACTTGATTTTGATCTGAAGAAGAGTCGTAATCTTGCTTAGTCAAGATTATCAATTTTGTGATTGTTTTCTTTGTGAGACAAGAGCATTAATTAACTTTTCTGTCAAATGGATCTGATCCACGGCGGATCACAGGCGAAGATCCCACACAAATAGAGACTAATAAATAGGATCTGTGTATTGATTGATAAAGTTATAATTTTTTATTTTTCATTGTATAAGGAGATTTTATAAAAAAAATTAACTTTTCTATTTTTTGAATTTGTAATCGATAAATGATTGTAACAGGTTTAATGACAATGACAAAGCCAACTTTGAACTAAACAATCAGGTCTAGGAGCTTTGGTGTCAAATATTGAAAATAATGCAAGCTTTATCTCTTCTCTAGTAACAGGAGAGCACAGCTCACTACACTGGTTAGGATTTAAGATCGGGCCCTTAGAGATCACTCTACGATCAGGAGCAAAAGTAGGCCTTGCAGTTCCTAACAATTTCTTATAGTAATCAATGAATTCTGATATAATTTCAGGCATATCAATAATTCTAGTGCCAGTTTTAGTATACAAAGATAGAATTTTGTTTTTGTGCCTCTTGGTATTCATAACTGAGTGAAAGGAATGTGTGCTTTTATCCACATGCAATCCACATTTGATATTTGCTTTTTGCCTATAGAAGGAGATTTCACAATCACAATCTAGTATACTTCTTGATACATTCCTTCTCTCTAGATATCAGGTCTAAATTGAACAAGTCTGCGCTCAGCATCTTTTGAATATCACATAATTCTGATTTGGCACTTAACACTTGCTGACTGATATTCATAAAGTGATACTGATTTGACTCTTTGAGAACAAGCTTGAGCTTCCTAAGCTTTGAATAAAACCCGTACATGTTGTATCCCCTGACTTCTTGATTCCAAATTGAATTCACCACAGCTAAAAAATTAGGATGTTTGGACCACATGTAAAAGAATTTGAATGTCTTCTTACCATCAACATTATTATCATCAATAGTTATTAGACCTCGGGAATGTTCAGAGCAAAGAGCCATCAAAAATTCCTCTTGACTGGTAGTGTATTGGTTAATCTAATCTTCATTGACCAGAATTCTAGTCTACTCCAGATGTAAAACACCATGAATTTAAAAATAGACTAATAAATAATAATAAATATGTTATGTGTTGATGAATAACATTTATTGATGTTTAAGTATGTTAGAAATTGATTTGAGATCAATTCAATATATATATATATATATATAT
>BQKN01023000.1:0-11255 GCA_022839385.1 Asparagus kiusianus
ATATATATATAAGTTTTGCGACGCATTCTCACATGTGTACTCTCCACAAATGCCCTAACCATATTTTTGGTATGTGTTGTGCTCTATTTGTACAACGCAAAAATATACCACGTAGAAACAGAAAATATATCACGACTTACAAATTTTGTTGTAGTGTGAACAATATAATAAATGCTCTTAATAGCTTACTTTTGCCGATAAATTTCAATAAATCCTTCTAAATTATTGGAAATTCTTGTAAACTATGTTAAATGGTAAATATAAGCATATGATCTGAAAAGCCACCAAGTTTTACTCATTTTTCTTATTATAAGCCCTCAAATTTCTATTTTTGACAAAAAAAGCCCTCAAGTTTTGTCCATCTATCCAAAGAAGCCCTTAACGTTCTTAAGAAGCTCTTAACTCCCTTCTAAGAAACCCCAAAGTTTTGTCCCTCTCTTCTAAGAAGTCCCTAAATTTTCTTGTTAACATAGGGATTCTGTTGTAAAAAAAAGAAAAAGAAAAAAAGGTGGGGTACTTCTTGAAAAAGAGGGGTTAAACTTAGCGGTTTCTTTGTCAAAAATAGAAAATTAAGGGCTTATTCAAATAAAAGGTTAAAATCTAGGGGCTTATTTGTCAAAAATTGAAAGTTCGAGACTTATTAGAATAAAGAAATAAAACTTAGGGGCTTCTTACACTGTATTTCTTAGACTGTATGTTCCCCTTAACTACCAGGTCGCGTCTTTTGAATTTTACTCTACTGTTAACGACAGCTACGAATTCTCCCAATAATTCAGGAGGATTTAGTATATTTTTGAGAATTTAGAAATAATTTCTCTGAATATAAAGTTTATAGATCAGAAGGGTTTTGCGCAAAACCAACCCAAAGTCCATGGGGATGGGGGGTTAGTAAAACTAAGCTAGTTTTAATCCATCTCCATGGCCTTGTCTCGGTCTTTATATAGAATGATATACACATCTTCATGGTATATTATGCAAGTCCAAATATTAGACCAATCAAAGAAGAAATTGAAAAAAAAAACCTCAAGTATAAGTAGGTCACGATCGACAATAATGTGACAAAAACTTCACATCAATAGCAGAAAATTGAAAAGAGAAAACCACTTACACATAGAAAATATCTATCGACGTCGAGCGATCATAAAAATTTTAGGTGATCGATGAGCATCAAGGTAACTATATACCCACCCAATCGGAAGGGATCATATGACTCGAGTCATATATAAATGATTATAAATGGATTGATTTTGATTATGACCACTGTAGAATGTGACCAACTTATGATTGTAAATTGATTAATGAGACATGTTGGTAACATATAATTTGTTAGTTTGGTAGTAAATAATTCAGTATTAAATAAATAATCGAAATCAAATTGAATAAAATATTACTGAAAAGAACGGTTAGGAAAAGCAATTTCTGTAGGAGAGAGAAAAAACTAGAATTGCTAGAGTGAGATACGTCAAGTGACGAATCTCCTTAAAACAAATTATGCACCCTGCTATGGTGCTTACAGGATGATCGGACGCTGTCTTCTACGATACAACACTCATTCACAGCTTCGGAGAAGAACTTCTACAAAGCTATCCTAGCGAACCAAAGATAACCGTGCCTTCCACCACTCGATTGGAAAGGAAAACGATTAGAAGAAGAACGAACACAAAATTCAGATCTCTCTTAAACACACTGGATTTGATTCAATGTTGAGTGAGTTGAAAATGAGATTTAGGGTTCTTTTTATAGGGACTAGGTGTCTTTTGAAGACATCCCTTCACCAAATAACGCACCCATTCAAAATAAAAAGAGGTGACTATTCGGGTTTGAATAGACACAACTCAACCGAACAGTTGCGACCATTCGTGATTAGATGCGTCCATTAAACTTTAGTTTTTGTCCATCTTCCGACTTGAATATCTCATTCATTCGGAAACCGATTTGGACAAGTGAGTATACTAGATTCATTGCCTTTGAATGAAGAACACGTTCAAACTCACTCCCATCCATTTCGGATAGTGGGACCCACCAAAAAGTTTAGCTCAATTTATCCAAAAATTCACCTGGAAAAATTCAAGTTTCCCCAACAATCCCCCACATGAATAGAAATTCAAGAAAATTGACTCACTACGAAACTGACTATGTAGTGAAAAGCACTCAGGAAAGCAGCCACATCAGGATAGGTGAACTAGGTCTTGAACCTTCCATAGTGAAACCTTATCGGACTTACTAGACCAATCAGTAAACTAGGTCTTGAACTGTCAGTCGTAGATGTAAACCAAGTCAATAGGTTTCACGCAACAACTTCCCAAAATTACTTTTGGTTCTCGGTTGTGTCCATTTTGGCCGTGGACATTCTTGGTTTC
Organism: Asparagus kiusianus; assembly: GCA_022839385.1. Taxonomy (NCBI): domain Eukaryota; kingdom Viridiplantae; phylum Streptophyta; class Magnoliopsida; order Asparagales; family Asparagaceae; genus Asparagus; species Asparagus kiusianus. Next base: position 2,361 of record BQKN01023000.1, read on the forward strand.
AGAAAGTGTCTTTAGAGAATCACTGCCTCTATAGAGATTCTCAAAGAGCCGACCCTCAGCTCTATACTTACATAGGTGACCGTCCTATAAAGAGTAGCCTACTCTACACCACTTGTTTTTGAAAACAAGCTATAGGCATCATTAAAAGCTTTACGCTTATCCTAAACCTATTTGTAGGCCGCACTTGGTGCACCATAGGAAATGGATGGAGACAAGCTCCTAAGTGCTTACTCTTCGAGTCAATCATAACCAGTTTTTCCCTTTGAACTTGGTCCATGGGATCTCTAATCACCAAGTAGGGTTTCCATTAAGCTGACTCAGTAGGTTAGTCTTTTAGCCCCGTTTTCCTTAATACACAGCTTATATGCTCTCCACTTAAACCTTTAGTAAACGGATCTGCTAAGTTATCTTTTGACACCACAAAGTCAATGGAGATAATGCCATTTGAGAGCAGCTACTTAATGGTGTTGTGTCTGTGACGAATATATCAAGACTTATCGTTATACACAAAATTTTGTGCCCTTTGAATTGCTGCTTGGTTGTCGCAATGAATGCATATTGCGGGCACAAGCTTAGGCCATAATGGAATATCCTCAAGGAATTGTCGAAGCTACTCTGCTTCTTCTACAGCTTTATCTAATGTAATAAACTCTGACTCCATCGTGGAACGAGCTATGCATGTTTGTTTCAAGGTTTTCCAATATACAGCTGCACCTCCAAGAGTAAAGACATATCCACTAGTTGATTTCGATTCCTCTGAATCCACAATCCAGTTAGCATCTCTATACCCTTTAAGTACAGTTGGATACTTTCCATATCTCAATGCATAATCCTTGGTACTCTTCAAGTAGCCTACTACTCTTAGTAAGGCAGATCAATGATCTTTACCGAGATTACTAGTGTACCTACTTAGTTTACTTATAGCTTAAGCAATATCTAGCCTTGTGTAGTTCATTAGGTACATTAGACTCCTGATGATATGTGAATACTCCAGTTGCCTCGTTGCAACTCCTGTATTCTTACGAAGGTGAATGTGAGGGAGGAAAGGATTTTTGTTTCCTTTGATCCTAAATTCTTTGAATCTTTCTAACATCTTTTCTATACAATGTGACTGAGACAGAAAGATTACATGCAGTGTTCTACTAATTTTAATACCTAAAATTATGTCAGTAACACCCATGTCCTTCATATCAAAATTATTGATTAGTAATTTTTTGGTGGACTTAATGACTTCATCATTAGTCCCAAGAATCAGCATGTTATCTACGTATAGATAGACAATAACGCATAACTCTTCAACTGTCTTAATGTAAACACACTGTCGCATTCGTTTATAGTGAATCCATCATTTATCATGACACTATCAAACTTCTCATGCCACTATTTTGGAGCTTGTTTCAGCCCGTATAAGGACTTAACCAATTTGCACACATTGTGCTCTTGGCCTTTTGCTTGGAACCTTTCTGGTTGTTCCGTATAAATTTCTTTGTTCAATTCACCATTTAGAAACACAGTCTTCATGTCCATTTGATGTATTTGTAGATTATGCAGAGCAACAATTGCAATTAACATCCGAGTGGATGTTATCCTCGTTACAGGTGAATATGTATCGAAGTAATCAAGTCCTTCCTTTTGTCGGTATCCCTTTGCTACCAATCTAGCCCTGTATTTCTCAATCGATCCATCGAATTTTAATTTTTGTTTGAAAATACACTTACTCCAAGTATGGTTACTTAGAATGGACTCAATTTTGCTGTTTACAGCTTCTTTCCACATTTGTGCTTCTGGTGTAGACATAGCCTCTTTGAACGTTTGAGGTTCACTCTCGAGCGCATATGCTATGAAGTCTGGACCAACAGATTTAGAGACTTTCTTTCTCTTACTCCTTGGTTCGACTTCCTCATTGATTGTTGGCTCATTGGGACTTTCATCCCTGAACGTAGTTTCGTGTGTTCTTTTCCAAGAAGTCTCACTATTATACCTCTTATAAGGAAATCTATCTTCAAAGAACACAACTTCCCATGACTCGATAATCATGTTCACATGAATATCAGGGATCTCTAATTTATGTGCCAAAAACCTGCAGGCACTGCTATTCAATACATAGCATATAAACACGCAATCTATAGTTTTTGTTCCCAACTTGGTCTTCTTCGGTAGTGGTGCTGGCACCTTTGCAAGGCACCCCCACATTTTGAGGTAATGGTAGGAAGGAGGCCTTCCATGCCATAACTCAAATGATATAAGACCGAGTTTCTTGTGGGGTACCTTATTCAGGATATGATTAGCGGCAAGCAGCACTTTCCCCCACAAGTTCTATGGTGCTCTAGAACTTACAAGAATAGCATTGACCATCTCCTTCAAACTTTTGTTCTTCCTCTCAGCAATCCCATTTTGCTGAGGTGTATAAGGTGCTGTACTTTGGTGGATGATACCAAAGTTAACACACAACTCATCAAACTCCGTCGATTCATATTCTCCTCCTCGATCAGATTTGAGAATCTTAATCTTTTTGGTGAGTTGATTTTCCACCTCGGTTTTATATGTCTTGAACATATCAATCGCCTCGTCTTTACTGCTTAGAAGATACACATAACAGTATCTAGTGCAGCCATCGATAAAAGTAATAAAATACTTTTTTCGCCTCTTGTAGCATAAACTTCAAGTCGCATAGGTCACTGTAAGTCAACCCTAAAGGTTCGGTATTACGTTCAATTGAATGAAACGACCTCTTAGCATACTTTGCTTCTACACAAGTTTCACACTTATGTATTTCATCCACGTTAAGTCTTGGAATATGTTCCTAGATTGGACAAGTTCCTTAAGGACTTATAACGTGCCCTAGCCTGACATGCCACAGAGAAAGGGACTTAAGCAAATAAACAGAAGATCCTTCTTTATTATTAATCATTTTTGGGTACAAGTACATAGACTTCTTGTCCACAACAGCAACATTTGACTTAAAAAGGCCATCAAACAAGTAACCCTTGACACATAAACCCCGCCCTTAGTGAGTACAAATTTGTCAGATTCATAAACCATTTTGAAGCCCTTCTTACTCAACACTGAGCCTGGTATTAGGTTCTTTCAGATATCTGGAACATGCAGCACATCGTTCAGAGTCAAATCCTTTCCGGAAGTCCACTTCAAAATCACCTTGCCCTTTCCCTCAACCTTGGAACATGTTGATTTTCCCATAAACAAATTCTTGTTATGTTCCAACTTCTTGTACTCAGCAAACAGCATATTGTCCGTGCATATGTGTTTAGTTGCTCTAATATCGACCCACCAATCTTTGCAATTGGTTGCCAGGTTCACTTCTGAAATAACAGCAGAGAGTTGCATGTCAGCCATATCAGAGGAGATGTTGTTAGTCATATTGGCCTGTGGCTGGTTCTTTTTCTTCAGACGGTTGTGATACTCGTTCGCCTTATGTCCAGGATTGTTGCACACAAAGCAAGTACACTTGAAGCGTTTTGCGCCTTCCTGGCTCTTGCCCTTGTTCCCCGAGGGTTTCTCATTCCTCTTTCGTTTCTTAAAATTATTGGAATTGGAGCCTTTCCCCTTGGATTCTTCAACCATATTTGATTTTGCCTCGTAGGAGTTCTTGGAACCCCTCTTATCAGCTGAGCGGTTGTCCTCTTTGATTCGAAGATGGACTATTAGATCCTCCAGACTCATCTCCTTATGCTTGTGCTTCAGATAGTTCTTGAAATCTTTCCATCCAGGAGGTAGCTTCTCAACAATAGCTGCAACCTAAAAAGATTGAGACAAGGTTATACCTTCAGCCTCAATCTCGTGAAGAATGAGTTGGATCTCCTGGACTTGGTTGATCATAGCCTTTGCATCCATCATCTTGTACTCTAGAAATCGTCCTATGATGAACTTCTTCGTACCAACATCCTCACTTTTGTACCTCTTGTCGAGACTTGCCCAGAGTTCCTTAGTCGTCTTGAATGGACTATAAACATTGGACAATGTGTCCTCTAACACATTCAAGACATAGTTTCGACAAAGGAAGTCTCCATTTTTCCATGCATCGACCGCCAGAACGATATTCTTGTCGGTGGTATCTAGTGCTAGACATTCCTCTTGCAGAAATTTGGTGAGGTTCAGCGTGGTCAGATAAAAGAACATTGTTTGCTGCCAACGCTTGAAGTCCTTCCCACCAAACTTTTCTGGCTTGTCATGCTTTGTCACCGGAAGCGGCCAGACACCACAGTTTGACTTGAAATAGTCATTATTCCTTTATTTCCCTCTTCTTGAGTGGTAAACATTTTTCTACACATGCACAAAATTAATTAGTAATTAAAATAAAATTACTGGTCTCTTATTTGATTAAGAGAGATCAAAGACCAGTGATCAAGATCAAGGTAGAAACAAAAATAATTACTGAATATAACCGGATGAAAAAAATATAATTTGTCTTTAGATTGTTAGTTTCGTAGTAAAGAATTCAATATTAAATCAATAATCAAAAAATCAAATCGAATAAAATATTACTAAAAGAACTGTTAGGAAAAGCACTTTCTATAGGAGAGAGAAAGAACTAGAATTGCTGGAGTGAGATATGTCAAGTGATGAATCTCCTTAAGACAAATTATGCCCCCTGCTATGGTGCTTACAGGATGATCGGACGCTGTCTTCCAAGATACACCACTCCTTCACAGCTTCGGAGAAGCACTTCTGCAAAGCTGTACTAGCGAGCCAAAGCTAAGCATTCCACCACTTGACTAGAAAGGAAAACGAATGGAAGAAGAACGAAACACAAAATTCAGTTCTCTCTTAAACACACTGGATTTGATTCAATGTTGAGTGAGTTGAGAATGAGATTTTGAGTTCCTTTTATAGGGACTAGGTGTCTTTTGAAGACATCCCTTCACCAAAAAACGTGTACCCATTCAGAATAAAAAGAAGTGACTGTTCGGGTTCGAACAAACACAACTCAACCGAACAGTTGTGACCCTTCATGATTAGATGCGCCCATTAAACTTTAGTTTTAGTCCATCTTCCAACTTGAATATCTCATTTATTCGGAAACCGATTTAGACAAGTGAGTATATCAGATTCATTGCCTTTGAATGAAGAATGCGTTCAAACTCACTCTCATCCATTTCGGACAGTGGGACCCACAAAAATTTTAGCTCAATTTGCGCAAAAATTCACTTGGAAAAATCCAAGTTTCCCCAACATAAGTGTCATGTTTCACTTACACCTAACGCTTATTTTTTGTTTTGCTACCACTTGCTAGAAGGATCGATAAAAAGGATCCCATTCCCTTTTCTTATTCTCTACTATTTTCTTTCTTATGGATTCTTATTCTCTACTTTAATCCAAGTAATATTCCCTTTTCTTATATTTGTGTTTATTATTATACCCGACAACTTATGTGGAAAACATCGCACAGGGCTTTGATAGTCTCGATCACATTAATATTATTTAACTTGATAATAATTGTACGATGAGAGATCCATACTCATTATGAGAAGTAATATGAAATAGAGACATCTTGTAAGAATTTATTATAACATTAAAGTGTAGCCCAATATTAAGAGATTCATTGGCTGCTAATCTTGTGCTTATCTTCATAAGGAGATGGGTTTGATGGTTGAGTAGCTTTCATGCGTGCATATGTGAAAACGATGCACATACAAGTTGCCGTAAATTCTTTGGAGGATCTTAAATTTTTTTGGTTTGATCAGGAAACTGCTCTTCTAATCCTTCGGACTATAGATATCAAACTCCCAAGCACAGAGACGGATTTAACTAATGAATAAATGAAGCAGTTAGGTCACGTAGAGGGGTTTTAAGTAGTATAAGTTTTATCCAGCTTTTCCAAAGGCCGAGTGAAAGCAAACATTACATCCAAAATGTGGGACCCACTCTTGGATATCAGGTCCCTCATTTTGGTATCAAACTCCAAATTGTACTAGTTCTATAAGTTCCGGTGCTGCTCTTAACTGGAGATATTAACTTGAAATGTCTTACAACAATTGGATAATTTAATAGCCAAATTAATAATTAATGTACTAATATTGAAACAAATTACAATAGTTTGGAGAGCCAGTGGCACTTTCATTGATTTGATGGAATAATTTCAAAATATTAAAGATTTTAGGGACTGGTAAAAAAAACACTACTTTTGTAATAATTAAAATGCATAAAAAGAAGAATAAAAGAAAAATTACATTCGTAGTGATACGAGTCGCCGTGCGAGCATCCTTTGGTCGCGGAATTACCAAAATGTGGGTTGAGAAGTAGACAACTAAAACACAAGAACAATTCAGTATGGCGAAGGAAAATACCGTTTCTAGATTATGAAGAATCAATTATTACAAATCTCTCCCTCACAATCTCACTAGAATCGAGAACAACCTCTCAATCCTCTCTAAACCCTAATACAATGATTAAAATCTCTCTCTGATCTAAGATCTCTAAGATGATGTTCAGAAACCCTAAACAACCCTTTATATAAGTGTACAAATGTGGATGACAATCTGGTAAATAACCAAGCCCAAAACCAACAGGAATTCGTGTGAACAGAAACCCAAACGAACCAGGAAACCATCGATAAGTCGACTCATGACTGCATATGAGTCAACTCATGACTGATGAGTCGACTCATAAACTTATGAGTCGACCGAGCAGAAACTTTTGACAAAACGGCTGGGTTTCGTGAGTCGACTCATGACAGTCATGAGTCGACTCATGTTCATGTATGAGTCGACTCACGAGCTGAAAACTGGATTCTTCGAATCTGCTGCTTGTCGTCTCGTTCCACGCTTCCACCTGTGTTCCACTGTACTATTTTACACCTCTATTCTTATGCTATCATAAGAGTCATCTATCCTCAAGCTTCCACGAGGATCGCTAAGCTCCTGAAGAAAAGATACACCCGTATCATGGGTCCCCTCTTTAGGAACTTGAAGTCCCATTCAAGTTAGAACTTTTGCTGAGGAAACTCTCGAGCTCCTCCATATTTTCTGCACCATCTGGCCCTGCTAGGAACCCGGTCTCGACGTCCGATCGGAAACAACTCATTCGTCCCGCGTCTCATCATAGTCACCGTTCTCTCTAAGTTGCAATCTTTCATCGATGACTTTTCTGGAAGTCTAATGTACAGCGAGACAAACTTCTTACTTGCATTCACTAGTCTCTTCGCTTGCGTCACCGTCCCCAAGCTTGTCTCTCTCGGAAGAGATGCCGAACGAAATATGAACTTTTCACCATCCTTAGTGAAGGTGTACTTTTGAACCCGCCTCTCGTAGATCGTATATATATCCCATAAGTACGGATTGCCCAGTATAATCTGACAAACATCCAATGGAACGACGTCGCACGTGACCTCGTCAATATACGACTCGTGGAGTGCAAATCTAACAGTGTATTGATCAACTACACTCACTTTCTCCTCCTTCTGAATCCACCCCAATGGATAGGGCTTCGGATGCTTGACCGTCTTCAGACCCAGCTTCTGAACCAATACCTCGGATATCAAATTCTTCTCGCTACCCGAATTAACAATGGCATCAACCAAACTGGTCTTCACTTGCAACTTAAGAACAAAGAGTTGCTTTCTCGGGTCGTCGTCCTCTTTCGTGGTCTGCTTCCTGCCATAAGGTTGAGACTGCTGTTGGGCTCTGTCATTCCCGAGACTTCTTTCAGACCTTGAGCTATCATGTATGCCTTTTTCTCCTCCTTCTTCTTCAACCCTTTTGGCTTGAGATGATGATACTTCTCCCAGTACCGATCAGCTGTGTGTCATGTCTTCTCGCAGTGACTACAAATCAGCCCTGTTTTCCCTGGATCACCCTTCTTCTTCTCCTCATTAGATTGAGAACCACTAGACTCGCCTCCCGTCTGTTTGGAGTCTCCCTTAGCCTCGTTGCCCTTCTTTTGCTTTCCCTCGAGGGCAATAGCCTTCATGCTCACCTCTGTAATTGATTCTACCGTGAATAGCTTCATCTCCTTTCGGATGTAATTGCTCAATCCCGCCATATACTTTATAAACACAGAATATTCATCTGTCATAATGTTGAGGACCATCGCCTACTGTTGGAACTCTGTGGTGTATTCTTGAACGGTTTGATTGACCCTTTGGCGCAAGCCGTACCACTTATACCAACGCTCTTCAAAGAATCCCACCGGGTAGAGCTGCTTCCTCAGTAACTCCTTGAACTTATCCCACGACACCGCCTTCTTCTTCTGCTTGTAGTAGGATTTCCACCACGTCAACACGTGCCCTGAAAGCTTCAAAGTCGCGAACACAATCTTCTCTTTTGATGAATAGCCATAAATAGTAAATACATCTCCATCCGCTCGATCGAGTCATCAAGTCTCTCGACGTCAACACTCCCATCATAAACAGGAATCTCCACCTTGAAGTCAATCTTCAGGTTCTGATAAGAATTCTTACCCCCTTGATACAATACAGCCTTAACGGTCCCCTCATCCTCGTCGGAATCTGAATCTACTCTCTCCACATCGGACTCAATAATTTTCTTCGAAGAAGATTCACCTTGATTGCCACCTCCATGGATAAGACTGACGAGTTGTGTGAGAGTCGAACCTATCGTCTCGATCTGCTTCTCCAATGCATCAATCCTCGCTGAATTGTCTCCTTCAGCCATCTTCTCCTTCCTTATCTTCTGGACTTCTTCCAAGGAAATAAGGATCTCGCCAAGCTTCTTGTACTGTGATCGAGTAAGGACCATACACATGATGCCCCATTCACAGGATCTGATTGCTATGATACCAACTTGATACGAGTCGCCGTGCGAGCACCCTTTGGTCACGGAATTACCAAAAGATGGGTTGAGAAGAAGACAACTAAAACCCAAGAACTATTTGTAGGCGTCCAAAAATGCCTATGAGTGTCCGCACATAGCTCAAGAC
>BQKN01023007.1:0-14046 GCA_022839385.1 Asparagus kiusianus
ATATATATATATATATATATATATATACCCTTTAAAAGAGGGAGTTCTTGAAAAACTTTCCCAACCCCAAAATACCCTTCAATTATTGTAAATATAACAAAGTTATCATCATCTTTCATTTCTAACTCACCTGCCTCTTCATCTCCCTTTTTAACCGTTCTCAACTCTGCCGCTCCACCCGCCCCCCTTGCCTCTTCATCTCCGATTCTTCCGATTCTCAACCACTGAAGCTCCCTCATCTCTCTAAACTACCCCCCTCTGAAGATGTTAGCGACCCTCCATCTCTTGACATGTGAAGAGTCATGCAATTTTCAATAAATATCTGATTTTTCGCCCTCTCCTTACATCTTGCCACTAATTTCAATGGTCGCATAACTCCCCGTCTCTTTCAATTTGCAATAAATAGAAATATAAAGTTTACAACTACATATTTGTTATATAAAATACGCATTTGGTTGGATTTTTATGCGGAAAGGTGACTTTATTTCTTGAGTGTAAGTATCGATCCTTTATTTTCTTTTATTTCTTTCTCAATTTTTGCCCCTCACAATTAGTTTTGATTGAATGTAATAATTTTGAAATTTTTTTTTCTAATTTATGCAGTTCAGGCAGTTTTCCATATTTGAGTTGATGGGAGAACACATATAACAAGGTATTTTACTTAATTTCCTTTTCCCTTTTGTTATTTTGCTAAGTAAAATTGATCTTTATCTTTGGGTTTATATTCCAAACTGGTCTGTTGGTATATTCAACCATTTTTTTATTTTTTTAACTGATCGGGCCTTTGGCTCACCATTTTTTTTATGTTGGGAACTAAATTTATTGTTTAGTGTAATTGAGTGAGCGAGACAACAATAAGTAGAGAAATAATTTATTCTCCTCATGTTATTATTTTTCATATAATTCACAGACTATTTTTTATAGATGAATCATATATAATTTATTCTTGTTCAGTTCATCCAATTCTCATGTAAGTTTACAGGATATCGGATTGTATACTTAGATATGATTGTTACTTCTTTTGTTTATGATTTTTTTGGGACTTGATTAATCTTATTGCATAGATTTATGTATATGCAAAAAAGAAAGAAAAGGAGAATCTTTTAGGCTGGATGATAGTCCAGCCTTCATTAGACTTGGTACGATGCTTGCATTGGAAGACGTACATAGATAAAGATCTTTGTAAATGTACATACAAATTGCTCTTTACTATATACATATATATTAATGATAATAGGATTAGTCGTAGAAATTGTGAAGAAGCTTTACTAAGTAATAGTTATGATATATTGAGATAGTACATTTCAAAATCTCGGAGAGGTCCATGTTTATTTGAACTCTCTTTTTTATTTTTGGTTAGTTGTTTATTTGAACTCTTATTAAACACAGAGTTAATTACCTAAGAAGATTTGAATTATTAGGTTAGTTCAGTCATAAATATTGGATGACAAGTAAAGTATCATTAAGTATTCTTAGGAAATCATGTATACTCTCGTTTTAGAGCCTTACTCGCTCTACCCATCATATTTTTGTCTTAACACCTTTCTCTTAATTAATGCCAAACAAGTTTATAGACATACGCCTAGAGTATACTTGACTTTTAGTAATCCAAAGCTTAGGCTCTGATATCTACAACAGAAGGCTAGACATACACGCCAAAGCAAGCACATAAGTGGATATGTATTGAACATATTTAGAATGTTCTCCTCCCTCTTACATGGTTATGGACTTTAAGATATAAATAGTTGTATGGTAAGATAATAAATCTGGTTATTCATATGATAGGATAGGGTTTTTATCTTAGTCAATATTACTACTTTTCTATCACCTCAAATTTTCTTTTATAAATATTTCTACTGGTCTTGTAGCAAATTTATATTCTATTGGATAATAGATATAGATAGGAGTATAAATATGCTTTGTCCTTTTATCATCCAGTTCAAATGATAGGACTTTAAACGGATTTATATTTAGATTTTTCAGCAAGTAGGTTTTCAAATAGGAATTGTATTAGATTTTCAGCAAGTATGTTTTTAAACAGCATTATTTGAATCTTGTAGTGTAAAATAATTGTCCTCTAACAGTACAATTATGTTGCACGACCACTTTACGAAATTCTTCTTATTTGAAACTTATTTCAAGTTAATTTAGAGGTTCATCAATTGGTAGTTCCATGAGGTTAGAAGGGTAGAGTTAAATTCACAAGTTTATGAGCTAGAAGCTCATGTGAGTCTATAGCAGGTCCTTTGTCTTGTTTTTAATCAGTTAATCTGGTGATAGTTTGAACCTCATGTTGTTGAAGTGATATTAAATAAGATTGCTTTTAGGGATTAAAACGCTTATGAAAAGCCGACATAATTACTTAACTTTGTTCTTTTGAACTCAAGTTATGAAATTGATGGATTTTGTATATTTATCATTATGAAATCAATGTATTGGATCAATCAAATACTTTAAACCTCTATTTCTTTTGAACCTGTCAATTTGGTTATGTTCTAAAGCTATATATAAAGGTTCTTATTATATTTTGTTAAAATTTCTATATTGGTTACGGACTTGAGAAACCACCTTCAAGGAAGAAGAAACTAATGAGGAATGTTCATGTGGATCAAAGAAGAAGGTTGTGGTTCAACCGTTGGAAAGTCCTCAAAAGCTCCTATAATGTATGATTCCTACATTTCTTTTATTTTTGTGTTTGGCTTCTGCTCCTAAAAAACTTCTAATTGTCTTTGTACTGAAGTTAGCAAGTAAATTATAATGGTTGAATAAAACTAAATTTATTTAAGGGGACAAGTATATACAAGATTTTTACAAGAGTAAATTGATGCTGAGAATATTTTGCTCCATATTCAAGACATTGTTTCGTATTCTAAGCCAGAATTGGATGCAAACATGAGATACCCTAAACTTCAATGTTTTTTTGGTGCAGCTCAAGTACAAACAACCGTCTTGCTCGCAAAGGCAAGAAGGAGATAAAACGTACCAAGAAAAAAGAAGCCACTAGAGGAATACAAAAATGTCAATCAGAAATCTTAATAGATGTTGGTGCTCTTTACATTTAACCAATGATTTAAGGTGATCTCTCTTATGCTAAAAATCATTCATCATACTTTGTACAGTTTTGCAAGAAATACTTCTATTAAATGGCAATCATGTTGATTATTGTTGTCACTTATTTTACAGCATACGAATTTGAAAAATAGCTCCTTCAACTTCCTGCATACGCTAAAAGAGTGTGTTAAAGTAGAATCAAAAATTAAGATTTTGTTAACATCTTACAGTACATAGTTCACGTTATTTTCATTCGGGTAATGTATTTGACAAATAGAATTTAGCATTGATTGCAAATACGCATCCTAGAGTGAAGGGAATTAGCCACTTATTGCTCCTAATTTTTTTGGTCGTACTTTGACCTTTTGATGCTAAAGGGAACTATCTCCAAAGTGTTGTACATCATTTCAGTGCATTGGAGTTATCCTATTCTCTTATTCAAACAGTTGTAACATACATCCATATGATGGAGAGATTATTCCATTTAGGAATAGGGCATTTTTATGCCAATAGAACATTATAGAGATGATGCTTGCTTTTCCCCTTGCTTATAGTCCCGGGTTTTTCGCTAAAGGTACATGATAGTAATGATTCAATGAGACATTAGGCGACATAACAAGTCGGCAGAGCTTGAATCATGAAGAACGCCAGTCAACTAACTCTTTATTGGGCTGACGTTTTGGATATGAACCAATTTTTAGCGAAACAATTTTCAAACAGATGACCATTACTATACATACATTCTGATGCTGAAGATGTGGGTGTTCGCGTGGAAAATCGTGTTCTTCTTCATTGAGGATTCCATTACAAACTTTGAAAACAACTTTATGCGTTTTACAAAATATCCGGTCTTTTTATAAGAGCCGGTTACAATGGAGATCGAAATAAAGAAAGAAACAAAAAATTACAACTTTCCTTTGAACAGATCGCGAGCTCCTGTTTTGTGGTCGCTCGCTTTGTGGGGTTCTTTGCCTGCGCCGGGGTTGATTACCGTTGACCACCGTGAGATCTGGATCCAAGCAGATCTACAACGTATTACGGGTATTATCCCACCAAGGAGATAATAGCCGGGAGGGATCGTTTCGCCAAGGAAACGACCGCTCGAATCTCGGGATCTAAGAACCAAGCTTAGATCCGGAGTTTAACGATGTAGATCTGAGGATTAGCTTCTCGAACTCCTGCCTTGTTTGTCGCGGGTGCTCGCCGAAAACTAAATCCGAGGGTCCAAGCTTCAAGCCTTCACAATTCCGAGTTGAGATGATAATCCGGCAGAGTTTCGGCTCTTCAGAAGTTTAACCAAAAGTCCTCTCAAATGAACGAATGCCAGGCCTATTTATAGGCACTCAAGACTGTGCTTTTGGCACAAAAACTGCCTAGCCACCTCTGGGTGGCTCGGCCACCGAGCAACCCTAGGGTGGCTCGGCTTGGGCCGAGCCACCTTAGGGTGGTTTGGTTCGGGCCGAGTTTCCCCAGGTGCGCTGGTTTCGTCGTTTTCCGTTGTTTTCGGTTCTCCGTCGTTCGGATTTGATTCGGTTTCTGGAATCGACTCATTGACTTGATTCCAAATATGGCAGTTAATCCGTTTCTAAGTTCGAGTCCGGTATTGGTCTTGATTCGATCGTTATATCACCGAGTTCTCTCTTGTTTAGATGACTCGGTGATTCCCCGAAACGTTGGCTTGATTCCACGTGCGAACGTGTTCTGTTGCTCGTGTGCCTTGTCGCCTTGAACTTTCATTGATTTGTTCGGGCCTTGATTCGATTGCCCGAATCCTCATTTGGCAGTAGCTCCGTCTCGGGGTTTGAGTTCAAGTCCGTTTTGTTGTTGGACGACTCGTTAACTTTCCGGACCGTTGGTTTGGTCCCGCATGCGAACGTATTCCGTTGCTTGCGTGCCTCGTCGCTTTGTCGCTCGAATGTCCGTTGATTTGTCGAATCATCGTGTTGAGCTAAGCTAAGGGACCTATAGGCAATTTTATACGCCTACAGATACCCCCTCCAAAATGTTCCAGCCTCATTCTTTTATAGGGGAGTCTGGAATATTTTGGATATGATTGTCCCTATCCTTTGTCGGTGTAACGGGACTTGGAACGACTTTCGTTCTGTATTCCTTCGCTCCTTCAGGCTATCCGGTGCTTTGTCGAATGCTTGTAAGGATTCCGGTGCTGCATTTATTGTCTGACCGTCGTCGGAATTTGAACTTGAATTCGATTCCTAGTTTTCCAATCTTTAGCTTTTGTCGGTTGGTTCAACGTACAACTTTCGTTCGATTGTCGGCGTCGAGTCTTCTTTTGAGACGCGTTGTCCGGTGTCGTGTTATTGAGTTATCCTTAAGAATATTTTTAGAAGAATACTCTCCAGGAACTTCTCAATAAAAGTAGGGAATAGTTTATACTCGTATACCTTATCGGAGTATTTCCGTGCCCAAAATGAGCTGAACCGGCTTGAAAATGAGCCAAAAAAAGGCAGTATTTGGGCTCAAAATCTTTCCAACCCTTCCAAATATGTGAGAGAGGGATTAAATAGGTGAGGAACTGAACCGTAGGTTGACCTGAAGTCATTTCGATGCTTAATCCAGCTCCAATTTGAATTCTGGTTCGAATTTGGTTCAAACTGGTTCGAAATTGGCCCAAACTGGTTTAATCTGACTCATTCTGGCTCAATCTGGTCCACTCTGGCTCATTCTGGCTCAATCTGGTCCACTCTGGCTTGGTCAGGTCCAGCTAGGTTCAATCTGGCTCAATCTGGCCCATTCGGGCTCATTCTGACTCAGTCTGGTCTAATTTGGGCTTGGTCTGGTCCAGTCTGGTCTGGTCTGGTTCAACCAGATCTGGTTCAAGGCTATAAAAGAGGGATTTTTCTCTCTTTTTCTTTTCTTTTCTTCCTCTTCTCTAGGGCCGGCCCCCCCTTGTCCTCTTTTTGATTTTTCTCTTCTCTCGAGCGTCTTTTCTCCTCGAAACTTTGATAGTTGTCCTAGATCTAGGCTTCCTTTTGATTTTGGACTGAAAAATCTCTCAAAACTTCCATATTTAGAATTTTTCTCAGACCCCTCGAGCGCGTGCTGAGAGTTTCCAAAAAGGTCTCACTTTTGTTGGATCTCGAGCCTTTCTTCAGGTAAATCTTCCACAATTATGATCTTTTTCATGCTCAATTTTAATTTAGGCATTTTTAGGATCATATGTGAGGGTTGAGGGTGTGGTTTGACGCCTCGAGCTTCTCTTTCAGGGGGTAGATCTGATAAAAAAAGTGATCTTTTTTCTAGATCTGACCTCTTTATTTGTTTTGCAGCTCGTCATGTCGCGCGCCTCGAGAGGTCGTTCCCCTGCTATGTCGGCTGATGGCGCGCCTCCCTCCTATGCTGGTGAGCTATTTTTGGCAGCATTTGGAAATTTACAAATTAGCCCTTTTTCTCTTAAAAATTTGTAAATTGATCCTTTTTACCCCACATTGTTCTCCTTGGCGAGGCAATCGGGAAGAGCCTTGATTCTCGTTGGTGAGGATCGACGCTTCAAAGATATGTTTTGCTTGGTCAAAACCATATCTCAAAATTAAAGGGGGCGATTTGACGCTACACTGCGCTTTATAAGGCAGGGATATGTTATTGACATACCCTGTGTTGTAATTGCACAATGTGGCCAAATCGTCTCACCCTTTATAAGGCAATGACTCTATCTTAACTATTTGTAAGATGAGTTCAATTTCCTTTTATAATCGGGACTAACCAGTGTTTAACTGTTCACTTTGCAGTGGGATACCCTTCTGGATCATTCTCGTCCCACGCAGTCTGTGGGCGTCGTGGCGAGTACTACTCGATCTCCGACGATCCTTCTCCTATTCCAGCTACTCCTCAGTTTGCTCCGGGCACGTCGACTGAGGTTGCCCAGGTGGTGAGGGAAGGTAGTCATCGAGCCATTCGTCAGCTGATCACAGATGCGCCTTTTGTGAAGGATGCCAGCTCTACCCAGCCTCTTCGGAAGAGCGACTTCATGTTTGGTGATTCCGTCGATGACTCAGAAGCCGTATTCATTGACGCTGAGCAGTGGCTTCACAAGACCGGCAGTGTCTTCATATACTTGCCGAAGATTCCTCGGCATCGCTCATTGACTGAGCTCAGGCATCAGGCCGTGACACGGGAGATGTCGTGGCGCTTGACGGAGGATCATGAGAGCGTCCATTGCGGCTATATCACCTATCAGGCAGCTCCTGGCTCGAGCAGGAGTCACATCACCGGATTACATCCCGGAGTGTTGGGACTAGATGCACCACCACGTAACGAGCTTCTCGCTACTGCTTTGACCTTGAGAAATCGCCTTGCTACCCTAGGACGGGAGATGCCTGCGACTCGTCACAGGATTTATGGTTGGGTCCACTCTTCGGACAAGTCTTGGTGGAGTCGCATGACGACATACGTTTTGAGCCGATGGGGCGAGGAGTTGCACGCTTGCGGCTTATATGCAGCCGTTCGTGCCACCATGTATGGCTTGCCTGTCAGTTTGAGACATTTTTGTGCTTTGTTCGAGTTATATAATCCAGACTCGAACACTTTTCTGACCCGGCAGGGGGAGTTGGGCTTAGCTCTCCACGAGATGCACAGGATTTCTGGCTTGCCCATGGGACAGATGCTATACCAGGAGTACTTTCCCTCTAATCATGAATTGGACCAGTTGAAGGATCGCATGCCTGATCGCTATGAGACTCTATGGGATCTCACTTGTCATTATCACATTGCTTTAGCACAGTCTGAGCCTTTAGCAAAAAGGACCAAGGCCTCCGTGAGTCTGAAGCAGTTTGCGAACTATTTGTTCAAGAACCTGGAGAACCGTTCTGGCGAGGATATTTGTGAGTTGGCTTCACTTACTCCTTCAGAGGTGAACAGTCTGTTGAAGAAGATTGACGCTCGTTCTTATACTACTAGCAGTCCTGAGGGTGGCTTCCCTGCGAAGACCAAGTTAAGATCTTTCTTATGGCATGCGACTACACCGATCCGACCGATGACTCTTCTTGCCGGCTTTCTTGCTATCTGGTTAAAGAAGTGCGTGGTTCCATACCAGTCTGGCGACGCCTTGCCCTTGGAGGTACTCTATCCAGCGGTTCAGCTTGCCTACAAGAAAGAACTCTCACTTCTTCCGGTGATGGTAGCTGACATTCACCGAGGACTTCGACAGCTTTCTAGTGCCTTCACACGGAAGGAGACCGATTTGCTAGGTCAGATTCCCACTCTTAAGGTGGAGCTTCCGTACGCTTATCTGATGGCCTGGTTCGTCCTCCACCGCTCGGATATGATGTCGGTGCCGAACGCCACAGATCACTCCGTTCCCCTGCTACAGTTGCTTGAGAATGGCAGGTGGGAGGGTCGAGGATTTTCTGATGTCAGACAGCAGCTGCAGGTCCACAAGTGTTGGGCATTCTCCACTTGTTTTCCGCAGTTCTCCGGCCGGTACGGCGAGTGCTTGATAGATGATGAGAGGCCGAGAGAGTATCGGACTCACTTAGACATTGGCTGCTTCAATTGGCTGGTGAACATTAGGCCCGGCTATCTGACTTTTCGGGTGAGGGATCAGTGCTTCATAGAGCCATATCTACCCTGCCGATTCGCTCGCCAGTTTGGCTATGATCAGCTCTACATCGGGAATCCTCGTCAGCAGTTTCGGACCCATAGTGGTTTGGTAGACGGTCTCCGTGCATGGTTGTGGACCGTGACTGGCTGTACTGGTGCTAAGTTCAGTCTCCCGAGTATTGATCGGCAGTTGAACCTCACTTTCTTGAGCTGCAAGTGGTTACTAGCAGCTAACAAGACTGTCCCTGTGAAGCCGATTGCAGAGATAGAGGCTGAAAAGGCTTCTCAGCTTGATTCCCTTAAGATTCGGGAGAACGCTCGGGCACAAAGGACGCGGAACAAGACTCGCCGGATTGATGAAGAGGGCCAGAGGACATTCAATTCCACAGATGAGGCTTCAGGCGGGGATCCCGAAGATTATGATGACTTTTCCGAGCGAGGTTTGCAATTCATCTTTTATTTCTATCTTGCAGAAGTATTGAAACTGACTATGGTTTGATGTTTCAGGGACCACACTTGATCAGGATGAAGAGTTTCGTCCTCCTCCCCAGGCGAGACCTTCGATCCCCATTGCTAGGCGGAATAGATTAGCCCGTAAGCCGCGTGCAGCTTCCCGAGCTTCTGATATGGACCTGGCTGGCGATGATCCTGCCAGTGACGGAGGTAATATCCATCCTGTGAACCATTCTCTTGGTTATTCGGAACATTGACTCACGCTCTTCTATCTCTATATAGGAGTGCGTGGAGAGAATGAGATGAGTCCCGATCCTATTCCCGTATCTCCCGATGAGTTTGACCCACTACCTCATGAAGAGAGGCCTACCGGGGTTGCTGACATTAGAGAGGAGATTAATGTAGGACCCGATTCCGTGAATCCAGGTACATCTAACACTGACCCTGTATTCCTTTAGATAATACATCAACGAATTTGTGTATCTTCTAACTGTCCTCTACTTCTTGCTCCTTCAGATAACTTGCAGGAGGCGAATCCTGGAAATGAGGAGGCTGATGCCCCCGTGAGAGGTAACTCATTTCCATTAGTTGTAGTCTCTTCATTCTTCTTTGGCACTGATATTCTTTTATGTCAGATTTCTCTATCAATGACTTTGACGAGGGAAGCTTGTTTGCGGACACTCCTATGATGCGCTACATATATAGCTCTCCTCAGATCGATGACCAGTTACCTGGGGATATGTTTTCTGAGCCCGCCTTCGCTGAAAATCCCGAGGATGGTTCCTTTGAAGGTATGTGCTTCTTTCTGAGTTAATTATAGGACTAGCCAATCTTGACTAATGCGACTATAATGCAACGCCTCTGCGAATTCCGTTTTGAATCTGGCAGGAGCTTTTGTTGAGAAAGACCCTGTTGAGCCGGCTGTGAGACCAACTACACCAGTTGATGCACCTACAGCCGTTACACCTCCACTACCCCCAGCGGCTCAAGGGGAAGAAGGTATAAGTTAACTCATTGAAGAGTGTTATTCCTTTTTCTTATTAAGACTTTTGACGGACTTCTCCCTTTTTTGTGTAGAGCGTTCTTCTCGTCTTCATGTCTTAGTGAAGGAGTTGTTATCTGACGACGATCCTGACAAGGTCGTCATCTGCATAGAAGTTCGTTCCTTCTTCTCCTTTGTGAATGCTATGATTGGCAAGATCTTTCACGGCGGACTTTTGCTTCTCCAGTTTAAACCTCTCCTTAATTCCAGGATCAATTTGATAAGGGAAGCAGGATACCCAGATTTGGCGAAGGCCATAGTTGACGATCTCGACTGCTTAGAGCGTGAGCTTCAGATGTTTCGTGAGCTTCGAGACACCGGTGCTTCTTCCTTCATTGCTGCTGAGCTGGATGCTCGTTTACAGTCACTGCGCGAGACTCAGCTTCTTGATGATCTTGAGGTTCAGGTGCAGCGAGACCGAGTAGCTCGAGTTGAGACTGGCCTTGCTACCAGGTTATCTTCTCTTGCCGAGCTCGATTCTTCTCTCACTTCCTGTGCGGCCGAGATAGACCAGCTCAGAAGAGCACTCCGTGAAAAGGAGGAGACTTTTGATGTTCTTCAGATGACGAAGACACAGGACCAGCAGACCTGTACGGCTTTGTCTGATGAGTTGAAGTCCTTGAAGCAGAAGCTATCCGAGACAGAAGAGACTGCTGCGAAGACTTCGGCCGCCACTGAGGAGTCCATTAGGGCTGAGCTTAGCCAAGCTTATGATGATAAGCTGTCTAAGTTCAGTCAGCAGATTTTTAGCCACGGGCTTGATGTTTGATTTTGTTTACTGAGTGATTTGACTTCTGACTCTTTTAGTGAATTCCCTTTTTATCTTTATTATGATTCGTCATTCCATTTGAAATGATTGACCACAATACTCATAGGATTTTTGGCAAACCCTCAGCCATCAACGGGTTTGGTTAGCCTTTACCGACTACCGTTTGAGTCGGGCTAGCACGCGATTTGTTTAAATCCGCTCGCATGTAACGTTATGCTCAGAGATTGAATTCTCTGAGACTTTGTGCTATGATATCGAATACATAGACTTCGCCATTGTTACGGGAATAGGCTACCCGGCGACACGTGTGAGGTGTTGGCTTTAGGATTTTTGGCCAACCCCCAGCCTCTAACGGATTTGATTAGCCTTTACCGACTACCGTTTGAGTCGGGCTAGCGTGCGGATTGTCTAAATCCGTTCCGCACGTGACGTTAAGCTAAAAGAGTTAACTCTTTTAGTGCTACGATGTTGAATACGTAGACTTCGTCTTTCTCCTGTAAAAAGACTAAACAGCAACGTGTATGAGACGTTGACTTAGGATTTTTGGCAAACCCTCAGCCTTCAACGGATTTGGTGTGCTCTTACCGACTACCGTTTGAGTCGGGCTTACATGCGGATTGTTTTAATCCGTTCCGCATGTAACGTTGCGCTAAAGGATTGAACTCCCTTAGACTTTGTGCTACAACTTTGAATATGTAGGCTTTGCCATTGTCATGGGAATAGGCTACCCAGCAACGTGTGTTAGATGTTGGCTTATCCCTATTTAGGCTTTGGGATAAAGGTCCCCAGAGTCAGACTCTGGTATCTTTTTCTACGGGTAAAGATCAAACCGGCGACGCGTGTTAGGCGTCGACATATCCTTTCTTAGGATTCAGGATGAAATTCCCCATGCGTGTGAGGCATGGATTTTGGTGTTATTAATAACAACCTGCCACAATGTTGAATATGCGGACGGGTGTTCTTTTTAACGGTTAAGAACTAACCGGCAGCGCGTGTTAGGCGCAGACTTATCCCTACTTAGATTTCAGGATAAAATACCCCAGAATCAAATTCTGGTGTCTTTTTCAATCGGAGAAAGACTAAACCGGCAGCGCGTGTTAGGCGCAGGCTTATCCCTGCTTAGGTTTCGGGATAAAATACCTAGGATGAATCCTAAATTGGTAAACCTTGGAAAAAGAGTTGGTGTGGGGAAGGAAGAATTTTATATTCTATTCCCCGAACAAGGAAGGAAGAATTTTATATTCTATTCCTTGATTCTGGAAAGGAAGAATTTTATATTCTATTTCCGGTGCAAGAAGGAAACTAGAAGTGGGATCTCCACTCCGAGAATCTGGAAGATACTGATAAACTTTCCTTTTATAGGATTGGTTATCAGATCGAAAGATGAGTTCTTCGTTTATCGAAGAGAAATTTCAACTTCAGTTACAACCATAAAAAGGTTGAACCCAAGAGAAAAGAAATGGAGTTCTTTCGTTCATCGAAAGGGGACTCCGAACTGAGAGTGAACCTTTTTGGTGGACTCACCGTCAATTGAAATTGATCAGCGAGGGATTTTGGTGGTAAAAATAAAATTGGGTTATCCTCTAGAATATTAAGTGTAATATTCTTTAAGGAACTTCCCGATAAATGAGTTGTCCTGAACGTACTAGGGATAGTACTTTTTCAAAAACTTCCCATTTATTGGCATTAATTGCCTGTTACCCTCTAAAGAAATTAAGCGATAAGCGCCGTTCGAATAGACTGTGTCTATTACAAACGGTCCTTCCCACTTAGGTTCGAATTTACCTTTCTTCTTAGAGGTGAGGATTATTGGTCGACGAGCAGCGAGGACCAGATCTCCTTCCTTGAAGCTTCTTTGGCGAACCCTTTTGTCAAAAGCCCTGGATATCCTAGCCTGGTAGAACTCGATGTGTTGTTGAGCTTCCAAGCGCTTTTCGTCCAGCCTTTCGAGTTCCTCAAGACGTTTTTGATGATGTTCTTCGGTCGTCATATCCGTTGCGAGAGCGATCCGAAGAGAGGGGATTTGAATCTCCAACGGTAGCACAGCTTCGCATCCGTAGACCAACGAATATGGAGTAGCTCCCATAGGTGTGCGTATGGTAGTGCGATAAGCCCAGAGTGCTTCTCCGAGTTTATCATCCCAATCCCGTTTGTTGGTCTTCACGAGTTTTGATAAGATCTTGATGATCGTCTTGTTGAAAGCCTCAGCTAATCCGTTAGCGGCAGGGTAATAAGGTGTTGACGAAACATCTTGGATCTTGAACTTGTCACAGAACCGGATGAAGGCGTTGCTTATGAATTGCGGACCGTTGTCATGAATGATCCTCCTCGGCACGCCATGTCGGTATATAACGTGATGCTTGATGAAGTTGATGACGTTGTTCGTCTTTACTTCTTTAAGCGGAATGGTTTCAGCCCACTTTGAAAAGTAGTCGGTGATAGCGAGGATGAATCGATCACCTTTGACTGAAGGCGGGAAGATGGGACCGACGATATCCATACCCCATGTCTCGAATGGCCAAGACGTGGTTGATGCGTGTAATCGCTCCGGTGGCTGGTGCATATAATTTGCATGCACTTGACAAGCGTGACATTCTCGAGCGTACTCAATCGCGTCACGAACCATTGTTGGCCAGAAATATCCCATTCTTCTGATTCGATCATACAGCTTGGGACCAGGCTGATGCGCACCACATTCTCCTTCATGTGCTTCCTTAAGAACTTCTTTTGCTTCTTCATTCGAAAGGCATCGGAGAAGCAAGTCATCGTACCCCCGGCGATACAGCGTACGGGTCTCGGTATTGTAAAAGAACCGTGGTGCTCTTCGGCGGATAGATTCTTTTTCTTTTACATCCTCTGGTAAAATGCCATATTGGACGTAATCAATAATGGGAAAGCACCAATCTCGGGACTCGGACCCGATTTGGGTTGAGTTCACCTCTTTGGCGTTCTCGTTTTTATCATCCTCCTCTTCAACCTCCATATCGTATATAGGTATGCAGAGTTGGTGTGATCTTACTGTGACTAGCAGTTCAGTTTCGGGCGGTTGCGCGAGTGATACTGCTAGTGCTGCCAGTGCATCTGCATAAGCGTTCTGAAGACGCGGGATGTATTCAATGTAAAATTCTTCAAAAGAATCTGCCACTCTGACGGCCTCTTGGTGGTATGGAATCAG
>BQKN01023015.1:0-10122 GCA_022839385.1 Asparagus kiusianus
TTTTGCTTTTTCACCGTCCCCTCAAAATTCCTACAAGCGATAGAGAGCCTGTTGAATCTTGGAAACTGAAACTTCGTTATTTTCAATGTTAGAATTGAGATGTGGCTTTGTGAAAAAATCCCAGTTGACATTTGAAGTCATTTCGCATTAAGGTTGGAAGCATTCTTGTTCGAAGGTTCTTTATTCAAGAATTGGGGTGTAAAAGGGCCTCAAAAATATATATGAACATGGTTGGTGGCATTCTTCGAAAAATATGAGCTCACAATAATGTAGTTAGCACTAGTGAGTTTTATATGTAAAGTAGGGAATTGAAGGGTATTCATCAAGAGGAGTTCATTTCAAACGTGTGGAATATTAGGCATGTTGGCATACACACTGTTGGAGACCAATGCTGTAGAAGTGATGGATTGAAATAAAAGAAGCGATTGACTGAAGCTAATCAGCTCGGCTGCAAGATGCGTAGACAGAGACTTAAAATTTTGAGCTTTCACCTTCCCGAAATCATGCTGACACAGATGACAAATTTGAAAATAACAAAGAGGGCAAAGCTCTCATCCTTATCGCTTTAGAGATGAGCAAGGGGATGGGATGATTTTCTAATGGAGTACCTTTTCTATGTTGTGCTTCATTTAGTAACCTTTTCTAGTCAGAACGTGCTTAGGGAAGATGTATATTCATCCATCTCTTTGACAATTTCATTAGTTACCTATTTGAATTTGAAAAACAAAATAAAACCGTCCCTTTAATTAGTAATTGGTCTGGCTTCTAGTCTTCCTCCTCTGTTCATGTCCAATCAACCTACTTTAATGCAACCCATGAGAAAATTTAAGAGCAGTCAATGAATTGCTACCCTGGAATCCAAATAACATGACATTTGCAGGCATCCCTCTTCTTGGCCATTCTCCCTCCCTCCCTCCCTTCCTCCCTCTCTTTTCTCTTCAAACTAAGATTATCTCCCTTTGCAAATGAAAGATGCAGTCAAGTGCATGATTAAGACTTCCTCTTAGACTTTGTGCCCTCATTTGAAGAGATCACTTATTCTGGTTATTTTATTCTAGGTTCTGACAATTCATCTGTTAAGCACGATGAATTTGTTCACCTACTACATGAACAAGGAGTTCTCAGATAGAAAAGGTTCCTTTCTTTGACGGTGCGAAATTGAAATGCCTATTGACTTAGGTTGAACCGATGGAAAGATTGATCTCATTGATGCTAACGATGGATTAGGTATAGGAGACATCAAAGAAGGAGTCTGTTTTTTGTAGCTAATTCAAAATGGATTGGGATTCGGAGGAGTTAGGAATTTTGGTGCTGCAATAGGTGACTGGATTGAAGCAATAGCTAAACAAGACAAACTAGTGGATTTTGCAGTAATTTTTAGATTATGATAGTCTTGCTCAAATTGCTGAAGCTAGATTAATATTCAACAAGGCTCATCTTGTTCTTGTGAAAGAAAGAGTATGTTATTCTCTTATCACCAATAGTTGCACTTTACTTATTTACTGACAAAAGGAGATGATTGCGGATAAAGTTGGAAGTACAAGGTGATATACATAAATTACATATTTACTCAAGGATAAAGGTATAGTTATATAAAAGTAAGGGTGTATGTGCTAACACCCCTAACTGTATTAAAGTTCTATACAGACAAGCCATGTCTCTGTTTGAGTGAATGAGCATGCACACTTCCAACTGGTGATAAGAAATAAAAATGTCCCCTCATGGTGCTAATATATAAAAAGATATTTCACATAAGGGTCTTATATTCTTTAATCTTTATATGTATGGACCTTGGGTCTGCACCATTGTGCTCGGAGTTTCCAAATGATAGAGTAGATGAGTTAGCGGTATTGTTTCATCAAGCTGTTCAAAAAGATGGTTAAGTTATGTTATTTATTTTGATGTCGGTTTAAATTAAATTCATCAATTTTATTTTGCAGATGTCTTTAGAAATTCAATCTAATCTCTATTTCCATACTATTGTAACAGGTCTTGCTGAAATGTTGAGGCTGCAAACTTATGCTGGATTTAGTTTCTTGGCAGTGATTACTGTTATATATCATGCATTTAACAGCAGAGGACAGTTCTATCCTGCCATGGTTTATTTGTCCACTTCAAAAGTCTGTTTTGTGCTTCTTTTGAACATGGTCCTTGTCTTCATGTGCATACTGTGGCAGCTAGTTAAGCTTTTGTTTCTTGGTACTCTTAGAGAAGCAGAAGTCGAAAGATTAAATGAACAACTATGGAGAGAGATTATGGAAATTCTTTTTGCTATTACTATATTTAGGCAAGATTTCTCCGTTATTACTCTTGGGATGATTACCACACTTTTGATGATTAAATCCTTGCATTGGCTGGCGCAAAAGAGGGTTGACCACATTGAGACGGCTCCATCTGTTTCTTTACTTTCCCATGTCAGGATTGCTTCCTTTTTGGTATTTCTTCTCGTTGTGGATTGTGTTCTATTGCACAGACCTCTGAAGTCATTTATACAGACAAAAAAGGCATCAGTTGCCCTCTTCTTTTTATTTGAGTAAGCTAATACAATAATGCAATATTCATTATATGTAGTTGTGATTGTTTCATTTAGGGCTATCATAATTGTTTGATTACTCTTATGCTTGTAGCTTGATTCCTTGTTATAGAAGAAATACTCTTTCATGTTTTGGTTGGGCCTCATGATTCTTGTAAACTTGGTTTACATGGACAGTGAAACATTGAGGGAAATTTAAAATCAGTAATGCTTATTGTACTTCACCTCTTGGCGCTACTTGGGTACTGAAGAGAATGACATCACCCCTCTACTATCTTATTGATGAAAGGATTTTTTTTGTCTTTTGTTGTGGGGGTGGGGGGCAGTGTGTCAAGTCTCTTTTGTCATTCTCTTAGAGTTATGAGTACCCAAAAAGTGGTATAATGAGCATTTTCTTTTAAAATATATGATAAAATACAGTTTACGTTTTGCAGCTTCCTAAGTATAAGGATAACCAATATTTTATGTTTGAACTTATACATAAAAGTCTTTATACCTTAGTTCTGAAGCATCATAATTTTGGCTACTTGAAGAAAGCATATATTTGTAAAGTACCTATTGTACTACATCATTTGCTGATATAGTTTTTACTGGGGATTGTCTTGTTTATAGTCTTAGGGTTTTGTTGTTTTATCGTATGCAATTTGCATTTGTAACCATGTTTTTTTGGTCCAGATACACCATATTAGCGTCAACAACGATGTCAACATTGTTGAAGTATGCTTTCTACGTTTGTGACGTGATTATGGAAGGGCAGTGGGAGAAGAAGGCTGTGTTTACATTTTACTTGGAACTTGTCCGCGACCTTGTTAACTTGTCATTGTATATCCTTTTCTTTCTTGTGATCTTCGCGTAAGTACTATTCATCACCTTTTTCATTTTATATGGTGGAATGTTGTATTTTTCATTGTTAGTTATATGAAAGGTAATGGTTGATATGGAGGAACAATAGAAAATGAGTAATTATTGTCCAGTTAGCCAGGATTTTCCTTTTGTTCTTCAGTTTTGTCTACTTTTTTGAGATACTAAAATGCAAATGCTGATATTTGCTATCTCTCAATTCTCTTCACCATAACATTTATGGTTGGAGTTTACTTGAACAACATATGTTTTCCATTTGCTTGAAGTCATGAACCCTTACTTTTTTTTTGGCATGTAGACATGTTTTTCTTTACTTTTTTACATGAGTGTGAGAATTAGTATTCGATAAGTTAGATTTTGCTTAACTCAAACATGAGCTATTGTCCACATGGTAAAATTTTGGCACTATTTTAAAAAGCCTCCGTCTAGTCCGCCTAGTCCTCCTAGGCCGCCTGCCTAGCGCCTAGGCAGTACCTAGGCAACCCACCTAGGTTTTGGGAGCGCTTAGGGGAGTATTGTCTGCTGAGGTGGACTGCACCTTTTATGCCTTGATCGTGATTTTTTGTGTTGTAGCTATCACATCCTCCAACTCTTCCAAACTTCTCTAACATCCAAATATAAGTACTTGCACTACCTTCTCCGACCATTAGCAAAACCTCATTGACCACCACTTAAATGAAGAAAAGAATCCGCCTAAACACTAGTCCGACACCTAAGCTTTCTATAACATTGACGTTTACTTTAAATTATTGTCAGTTAAAAATAAAAAATAAGAAAACTGCCTAGGCTCTAGGCATCAGGTCCAGTGCTTAGGCCGTGCAGTGCTTTATGTAATATTGTTAGTTACTATTTTGGCTATATAGTATTTAATTGTGCATTGTTTATTGTAGATCTAAGATTGCTATCTATGTTTTTTTTCCAATTTTATATGAATTTAATACATATTTTTGTCAATTATTATTATTATTAGATAATTCAAAATATAGTCAAACGCCTAGGCATCTAGGTGGTGGCTCAATCCGCTAAGCGCCTTTTGTGACATTGAATTTTGAAAAGTAAGTTACCTAGAAATTAGCTTTTTTTAGTTAACAGTTAAATGTTAGAACTTCCTAGGATGCGATTATTTACTGTGATAATTGACATATATTGATATGTATGTATCTTCTCTTCGGAAAAGCGATCCTCATGGGAGCTTGAGGATAGGTGATTCTCATGATATCTTGAGAATAGTGGTATGAAGCGACACGACGGAGCACAGGATGGGGCGTGAAGCGAGTCGGAAGAACGAAGAATCGAAGATTCAGTTTTCAGCCTGATGAGTCGACTGACGGGTTGATGAGTCGACTCAAGAAATCGCCTCCAGATAGCAAAATGCTTCTGCTGAGTCGACTCATGAAATCATGAGTCGACTCATGCAGGTCAGCACAATTTGTGCACGTTTTGAGTTGGCCATGAGTCGACTGGTGAGCATGAGTCGACTCATCTTAGTCATGAGTCGACTCATCGAGGTTTCCTGGGCAGATTTGGTTTCTGTTTTGAAGGAATCCTAGCTGGGTTTGGTTTTGGTTATTTACCAGATTGCCACCACATTGTAAATCCTATAAATAGGGATTGTTTAGGGTTCTAAACAAGGAGGTTAGAGGCCAAGATGTAGTCCTAAAGAGTTTTAGGTCTAAGGGAGATCCTAATCAAAAGGATTAGGGTTTAGATGTGAAGATCTTAGAGATCTTAGATCAGAGAGAAATTTTAATAATTGTATTAGTGTTTAGAGAGGATTGAGAGGTTGTTCTCGATTCTAGTGAGATTGTGAGGGAGAAATTGTAATCTTTTGTTCTTCATCATCTAGAGAAGGTATTTTCCTTCGCTATACTGAATTGTTCTTGTGTTTTAGTTGTCTTCTTCTCAACCCACCTTTTGGTAATTCCGCGACCAAAGGGTGCTCGCATGGCGACTCGTATCATATATTTATCTCGGAAAAATAAGAGGAAACATGATTGAGGATTTTAAAATCGGGTTATAAATGGATAAAGATAGCTTTGAATATTTTTTAAGATTTGTTTGGAATTAGATTTACATAAAATGATTTTTTTTTCAGAGAAGATAGATTTTAGCTCCAAATATATGAACACAGTTATAATTTCTCGTTGGCGAAAGCATCTTTGTTCTGAAGCGGGGTGGGTGGGGATGTTGGTGAGGACTGATCTATTACTTTAAGTGTATGCATGCTTGTGTACATGTCTAAGTGCATGATCATGTGCCTATGTAGTGTGTTTTATTTTTAATGTTAATGACCAAAAACTTACCTTGACGATTTGATAAGCACAAACATGCATACCTTTCAGTGTATACATAAGAATGATCATGATAGATGTCAGTTGAGTAGCTGCAACATAGACTGATTTGACTTTCATGCTTTACCCACAAGTGAGGTTCATAATCCTGAAAATGATTAGCGTTTGCTTTCTACCACATTCGACGGATAGCTGGCCTTTATGTTTTAGAGTATTATGTTTTACTTGGGGGAAGGATGTTGTGTGTTTCCTATTTTTCTTTTCTTTTTTTGTTGTGCGTGTGCGTGCGTGTTGGGGTTGGTGTTGGGGGTTGTAGGGGGTTCAAACAAGTCAGCTACGTGAAGCTGCTGTAACTGATGAAACTGTTTACTGGCATTGTTACCTACGATAAACCTTGAACAGTTCTAGCGGCTACTAGAGTGGTTGGCTATATAAAATGTTAGATAAATCTATTTTGGGGTTACGCCAGTCAGGCTGGTCTTCCATGAATGGATAACTACATCAGATCTTTGAATTCCTGTGTTCAGTGCAATTAGTATGACATGGAATTCACAAGACAGAAGGAGAAAGAAAAGAAAAAGCCTTAGGTATATACTCTGTGCATCTTGAATTTTGATAGTGATATTAATAACCTTGTGCAAGGTTTTGAATTCCTGAGATTAATTACCTTGTGCAAGGTTTTGAATTCCTGCTCAAATAAATATCTTTCAAAACTTGCTCTTCTACTGAAATTTGGTAACTATTTTCCGTTGTATGTTCTATTTACTCATCATATTATTATTTTCTTTTTTCCAATTGAGGTACTATCAGCATTAGTCTGATAGTTCCAGGACATATTAAATTTACATTATGGGGTTTTTGGTTTCTGATTCAGGCACTATGGTTTGCCGCTGCACTTGATCCGAGAACTCTATGAGACATTTCGCAGCTTCAGGATCCGCATTGCGGATTACATTCGTTACCGGAAGGTTACATCAAATGTGGATGAACGGTTCCCGAGTGCAACACCTGAGGAGATTAATGCGTAAGAATCTTTTTCCCCCTCTCCTGGTGTTTTTCCTTGACTAACATGAGCATTATTGCAAACTTTGTACTGCAGAAGTGATGCAACGTGCATTATTTGCCGTGAAGAGATGTTAACAGCCAAAAAGTTGCATTGTGGGCACCTTTTTCATGTGCATTGTTTGCGATCATGGTTAGAACGACAGAATATTTGCCCAACTTGCAGAGCTTTAGTTATTCCTCCTGAAAATGGATCAGCTGCATCTGGACAGCAAGCCAGTAAGTTTTTCAGATTTTGGTTTCTGAAATTTCTTTTATAATTCCTCTTTGTATGCATTTGTTAAACTGCAGTATTATTTCATGGAAGCAACATTGTTGAACCATTTTCTTAAGATTCAAGTTCTACATTGTAGTTGTGATCTTATATGTCTGAAATATGGTCTTCATTTAGACACTCTATTTAGTGATTAATAGTAATGGGAGCTTATGTTTATTCTTTTTGCTAACTACTGTATTGCTGGAATCATTTGGTTGTAAATTTCACTTACAATTACAAGAGTTGACCATGAATCAAGGGGGGAGAGAAATGTTTTACTTCCAATACTTAAACATTGATAAAGAGTATAAATTATTAAAGCGAGACTTGCTATAGCTACTGCCACCAAGGCGGGGGGAAGCAAAGCTACAAGAGAGCTGTGTAATGCAACAAAAAAGAAGGGCCAGAGTCAAATCTGCAAAGTCTGTTGAACTATAGGTAGTCGCCATAATATTGTCATAAGCATACCTGCTGAATGTCGTTGATTGTTAATTTATTGCAATCTTAGAAGTGAATTTGTTCTGAAAGTTCCAGTTTCTAGTCTAATGAATTTTGATGTTGATTTTTTGAATTAACAAATCACTGTTATTGTTTGGGCATAATCATAAAAGAGAATATTCCTAATGTCATGACATGTCTTAAATTTAGTTCCCTATCAAGTGAAAATTATTTAGGTGATTACTTTTGAACCTCAGCATAGAGGAAAACCCTCTCCTAAAACTTATGAAATCGTCCTTTCTCAAGCTTCCTGTATCTTTCCTTAAACCAAGCAAAGACATGTGGCTTATGTTTAACAGCTTTATTCTTGATAGATGCACATTATATCTGGATGTCGCTTCTATTATTCTTTTTCCCCTTCAGAATACTGTACTTCAACCTGTTTCTTGATCACTGTCAACTATGAGAAACTTCATTAAAATTAGAGCATGTTTGGCATCTTTGGACTATAATCCACTTGACTTATAATCCACAAATGGATTATAACCAAGTGGATTATAAGCTAAAGTGTTTGGTAAATTTAATGGATTATAATCCATTGCCAATAGTAGAGTGTTTGGCAAATAGGTGGCTCATAAGCCATCATTATTGTTAAAATAACAAAAAAGCATTTAATGAGGCTAGAGAGTGGCTTGGAATTTTGTCAAATGTGACGGGTCTACTTGACAGGTCAAACCTTGTGGCTAGTAATCCACCAAAAAATAAGTTAAGAAACCCCCCAAGCTTATCTTTTGGTGGCTTATAAGCCAAAATGTCATTTGCCAAACATATTAACCATCCGGTGGTTCCTACATGAGAATGGGGTTAAGATGATTAGATGTGTTTTTTTATTTGGGTGCCTGATTCATAGGATCCTTGGAAATTTATCATGATGCTTTGCTTCAAATCTGTTGGCTTATGTAGCTTGTTTAATTTTGATTTGAGCAGGATCCACACCGGCAAGCACGTCTCCGCAAGGCTCAGAAGATGTTCACTTAAGCCCAGACCTGGCGAGGCTTAAAGCTGCTGCATTGGCTGCTTCAGTTTATGAAAGGTCTTTTGTCTGTTCTCTGCCAGGCACTAACATTGGGTATGTCTACTTTGTATACGACAATGTTTAAGAAAATCATTAACACTCTAATCCTTGATATTGCATATTTAAATCCGTGATATTTTTAACTGCATGTGTATATTTATGGTCATGTCTACTTTTGTCCCATCTTCAGGTCTTCTGGATATTCCTCGGTAAGTTATGGAAATATGCCAGCTACTCCAGCTCCTGTTATAGGCAATCCAGACCCTAAAATTTCCACGTTGAAAGCACGTGAGGCTTTTATCCAGACCCAGATTGAGGTAATCTAATTTGCTGTTGGATAACACTTATTTAGCGATTTCATCTTAAGATGCAATTTTTAACTAGTTGTCTTCAGATATTTCTAGGTGTGACTTGGAATTGTTCTCTGTGCAAATATTATTTCATACTACAAGTGATGATGATTATTTATATGCTTTTAATGGTTCTTTACAAACTGCAGGAGCCTGCAGAACATTATTGATATGCCCTTGTTGTAGATTGTCTCATATATTTTTTTAGCCAATCGGTCTTAATAAGTATATCAAACTCTTTTAATAGACCATCTGCAATTTTCTGCGAACTGTTTAATAGCCACGTTGAAACCTGAATATCTTTTTAACAGCATTCATTATGATACGTGGTTGTGCCTTCGACCTCTTGCACTTTACTTACCTAAATAAATACGTGGTCATCTATTTTTATATTCCTCATTTTCATCGTGATTCTTCATCTTTCAAAATGCCTAGGTAAGTGTGATATGAAAGTATATTTGCTTTCATTACTTGCATATAACCCTGATTACTAACTGTATGATAATGAACAGACCTTGCAATTTTCCTCTCTTAATCATGGTATACATAAATCATTTCCATCTCCCTACAAACGTAATAGGGTTCAACCAAATTTGTTTTCATTAGAACCTAGAGGTTTGGAGCCTCCTCTCTGTACAGGAGAAGTTTGCACTCATCATAGTGTTAATTACAGATGCACTCCCTTTACTGTGAGATTTAGCTATTTATCACTGACGCTCAAGTTTATTAGCACATACACCCACTGATCCTGGCGATGATGCTACTTTTTGTTAGTTTCTAAATTCCAGTGAGAATACATGGGACTGTTCTTGACAACTGTCTTAACTTTGACCATCAATTGATTCTCACAGGAGTTTAAAAACTAGCGGAAAAGTAACACCGTCATCATGATTAGGAGTGTACATGCTAATAAAATAGAGCGTCGATTGCTGATTGACCCACTGTAGTATCGTTGTTTTGAACTTACTACCCCTCTAGTTTTATTGTTGCAGACGGAACCACCGGGTGATTTTTCTTTTTGTCTCTTACCCTGGCTATTTTTCAAAAACTAATTTCTTTTTCTTTGAATGTAAAAGAGTCAATCAATTTCACTCGGTTCTCTCTGGGAAAATAAAACCAGAGAACTAGCTAGTAAGTTCCAAACATCAATACTACTGGGGGTCCATCTTCAAATTATCCCTAAAATAGATCATGGATGATTAGTAGATACACCCCTATAGTCCAGGGAGTACATCTGCATTTAATCCTCTGATATA
>BQKN01023056.1:0-15113 GCA_022839385.1 Asparagus kiusianus
TTGATGATACAGGGTCTCGTGTGTGGAGTCTAAGACTAAGATATTGAACTAATTGGAGATTTATCATAACTCTATCCCATCTTCTTATGGTTACCCAGAATTTTGGTTGGATGAAAATAGAAAAACAGTAATTTTTATTTTCACAGAGTTTTAATTTTATATGTTTTTTTGGTAACTCCTATTTTATATTTTTGATGAGGAACTAACTAGATAGAATTATTCTAGGTTGAGATGGAATAGAGATACCTCGTCTTTCCGAGCGCAGGATTTATTACAGTATTAAAGCACATTTAAATAATGGGAAAAAGAGGCTGATATAGGCGCTGACATCGTCAATAACCAATAACACCACGGCACGTGCCGCAAATAATCGCGTCCCCCGTGAGCCGGCCAAAATCGTTGAACGAAAATATTCAACAAAACTGTTGCTTTCACATCTATTATGGCCGTTCGTAAAATTCATCAGCACACCAAAAACTTTACTTGCTCTGTACGTCAATCTCGAAAGACACGTGGTGAGCTCTCGTCAACTGACCACGCCACCCTACCAATATCCTCTTTATAAAAACCCCTCTCCTCTGTTCCGATCTCCTGAATATTTTCCCTCCAATCAATCCTCCCATTTCCCCCCTCATTATTCCTCCATTACTTTAAATTACTTTGCAGCCCCTTTCGGTTTTCTTGAGCTGCAGTTTTCCTCCAAGATTCTCAACGATGAGATCTCTAAATGGCGGAGCCAAAATGATCTCCTCAAAACTCAAAAAGTCCTCCAAGTTCCTCGACCTATTGAACTCCGACCCAAACGAGGACGACTCTCCAAGAACCAGCACCAACTCCGACCACTCAAATTACCAAGCTAGCCTCGAGAACTCCCCCTACATGTCCCCCTTCATCAAATCTCCGTGGACCCAAATCGCCCCTCTCTCCGACGAGCCCTCCACTGGCCTCATCGGGTCCCTGATTCGGGAAGAAGGGCACCTGTACTCAATTGCTGTTTCGGGCGAGCTTCTATACACCGGATCCGACGGTAAGAATGTTCGGGTTTGGAAAAACTGGTCGGAGTTTTCCGGGTTCAAATCCGGTAGCGGACTCGTGAAGGCGATTATCTTATCAGGTAACAAAATCTTCACGGGGCACCAAGACGGCAAGATCCGAATATGGAAAATCTGTTCGAAAGATCCGTCTTCTTACAAACGGGTCGGGTCTCTTCCGAGGTTGAAGGATTTCATCAAGAGCTCCATTAACCCGTCAAGCTACGTTCAAGTTCGTCGCCATCGAAACTCCGTCTGGAATCGACATTTCGATGCGGTTTCTTGCCTCAGTCTCGATGAAGAAGCGGGTCTTCTTTATTCGGGTTCGTGGGATAAGACGATGAAAGTTTGGCGGGTTTCGGATTCCAAGTGTTTGGAATCCGTTATCGCCCACGACGACGCAATCAATTCCGTGGCCGTTGGATTCGAAAACCTTGTGTTTAGCGGGTCGGCCGATGGCACGGTCAAAGTGTGGAGGCGGGAGGTCCACGGACGGCGTGCGAAGCACTTGATGGTGAAAGTTCTATTGAGACAAGAGAGCGCGGTGACGGCGCTGGCGGTGGCGGAGGCGGCCGGAGTTGTATACTGTGGGTCCTCCGATGGGCTGGTCAACTTTTGGGAGAGGGGGAGGAGGTTGGCCCACGGTGGGGTGCTCCGCGGGCACAAGTTGGCCGTATTGTGCCTGGCGACGGCGGGGAGTTTGGTGATCAGTGGGTCCGCTGACAGGAGCATAAGGGTTTGGAGGAGGGATGAGGGTGGTGGGTCCCACGATAGGGTGGCTGTGCTGACTGGGCATGTGGGGCCCATTAAGTGCTTGGCGGTGGAGGAGGGAGGGGACTGTGGGCAGGACGGGCGGAGTTGGGTGGTCTACAGTGGGAGCCTTGATAAGTCCGTTAAGGTTTGGAGGGTGGCCGAGAGGGGGAAGGAGCCGCACGTGAGGACGGATCAGCACGTGATTGGCGAGTTTGAGACGAGGTACTGAGGGGTGCGCACGCGTGGGAGATTATCGGGGTATGATCAAGTGTTGTTAACTTGTTAAGTTGTAAATTATGGATTATTAAGATATGGTCAGCTGTTTGTCGACGTAGGTAAATCTGGTGATTTTGTAAAGAAAATTGTGAACTAAAAATTTGAGCGCTTGCTCTTCTGAATCACTGATGGATAATGCTTTATTTTTTCATAGTATAAGAGAGGTTAGTTGAAAGTTAGGTTGCCAGTATGCTTGAATTGAAGTATAATTAGGAGGGGGACAAAAACAAAGAATGGCCGGTGGTTTAGAAATTTTAATAATCTTATAAGAAATTTTTTTTCATGCACTTTATGTTTGATATGAAATTTTTAAGAGGGTGAACCGGATTTTTAGAAAAAACTACATTAACTATAGGGTCACCTTATATTATCCTCTTTTATACTTAAACCTCAATAATCATATATATACTCTCTTTAAACGTACGAGTTCGGGAAAATCTTTTCATGGTCAACATTACCCTTAATTTTTTGAATATTACGTTATTATCCTAATCTATTCTAATTATCCTATCTTCTTTGAATTGGTAATTAAATGATTTATCCTATTAATAATGAGACTTAACATGTTATTGGATAAAGGAGATACGTTTGATATAATTCAAATCCTTTACTTATTTCAGTTCGCAGAGAAATCTAAAATACATGTGCTAGCCAGCACCTAAACATTTTTAAACTTTGTAAAAAATATCCTCCAAGTTTTTTAAATTACAAAAAACATCCCTACAAATTCAAAAAATTATTAAAACATCTTAAAAATTATAAATTTTACTTATTTTAATTTAGTAAAAAAATCTAAAAAACATATGCTGGCTAGCAACTAAACATTTTTTAACTTTGGAGAAAATATCTTGTAAGTTTTAAAAATTACAGAAACACCCCTACAAATTCAAAATTTATAAAAAACACATTGAATATTTCAAACATATAAACACATTAAAAACCGACAAATAACACAAAAAATCCAAAATTTATGGAATTTGCAATAAACACTCTGAACTTTTTACAAATATAAATAAAACTCTCAAAATTATAAAATTTATAAAAACTCTGATAATTTCCAACTTAACAGTACATTTATAAAAAAATAAATATCCTTTATATAATTTATAATTTAATAAAGCACCCTTAAAGTTTTAAAAATTATAAATAAACCCTCAAAATTTAAATTTTACAAAAAACACACTGGGAATTTCAAAATCATTAGTAAATTAAAAATATAGGAATTATAAATAGTCTATAAATAATTTACAATCTATAGAAAAGGCGTATAAGTTTAAAAAATTACAAAAAACTCTAAAATTTATAATTTATAAAAAAACACCAATAGAATTTCTAACATATAGACACTAAAATAAATATATAGAATTACTAACAACCCTTAGAAAATTAAAAATTTTCAAAAAATATCATACACCCTTTAAAAGTATAGGTTTAGGAAAAACTTTTCATGGTCAATGTTACCCATAACTTTTTTGAAAAAAACATAACTAATTGAAAATCTATTAAGTTATGAAATATATAAAAAACATCCTTAAAGTTTAGTACATTATAAATTACCCCTCCAAAGTTTGAAAATTTCAATAATTTTTTTACAATTCCTTAATTTCAATATAATATTTAATAGTTTTGTGTATTTATAAATTATAAAATTTTAGGGTGTTTTTTATAATTTTTAAAACTTTTGAGGTTGTTTCTCTTGTAGTTTTCTAAATTTTTATTGTATTTTCAGTGTAATGCATAGATACATCAATTAATGATGATATTAAAGTGTAGGTTATTCTTAAGATTATTAGGCCATAGTTAAGTACACACATCATTATTCCTAGACAGTATAGCTTATATATGCAAAAAATTTTTAGATAATCTATATAGTGGTTAAAAGGATTTTGTCTTTAATGTACTATATTTTATAAATTATAGTTAACATGAACTCATTATATAATTTTGACTATGGTCATCATAATTTTAATACATTTGATTGATTGATTGTATAGGTATATAAACCATAGATTACTTACTTTCTCACATGAACTAATATTTGACGCTTAATTATTTGAATTATTACTTTAATTTTAATATAAAGAGGAGCTATAATAATATTTATTTATTTACCTATAGGATAATACAATCTCAATTTTTATTTTTGGCTTGAAATTTATTCCATAGTTATGCGTATCAAATTAGTAACTAAAATAATAATTATTTATGTTTAAATTAGGATGATTATAGTTAGTCACTCACTATGGAATATTCATGAAGACATATACCTTAATTTCTATAGCTATATATCTGCACTGCCCATATATTTTTATAAATTAGTTATTAATTTGATATTTTAAGTACTTTTCCTTTTTAGAAATTTCTTCTTTAACTTTTGGATTATGTAATCACTATATCACTATTCTAGCGTAGAAATGATCTTACTCTAAATGGCTTCAAGTTAATGTTTGAGTTGAATTGAAGTATATATATTATTACTACTACGTGTATATATTTTTTTAAGAAAATCATGTCAACATTTTTAAACAGAAAAGAATATTCTAAATTCTGATATTATAAAATCTAAATATATCTAATTAAGTGATTAGCAAAAGAGAACTTACTTCAGAAAAATGTGAATAATAAGATAAAGAGGAAATATAATGACATTGCCAACAATACTATCACTAGCAAACTACAATGTAAAATTAATCTATTTTATAGAGCCCAACTATAATACTATAAGCATTGAGACTTTTATATATATACTTTATAATTTATTAAAAAGAGTTATGTAATCTTATATAGTAAAGTTGATTTAATACTAAATAGTGATATCGTTGTAATAATATCGTTATTAGGAAAAATTCTTCATGAAACCGTATGTTTTTTACAATATATAAGTTGTGCACTCCAAATTTTTGTGTCTTTTACAGAGCCAAAAAGTTTGAAAGCGAGCCTCTAACATTTTGTTCTTACAACGGAAAAATCCATTTAGCAGATGCAGATAATCTAAATGATTATATGCTATATATATAATACAATTGGCCTAAGCAAGTAGTTATAATAATATTTTTCATACACATCATTTGAGGCAAGATTTGATAAGGACCTTGCATCAAAGAAAAATAAAATTTTATATTTAGAGCACATGGCACAATATATCATAATCTTCCTGTTCTAATTTCGCAAGAAAATAATTCTTTATACTTTTAATTTTACTTCTATGGTACGGAGAAAAAGCTATAAAATTGAATGAGAATATTAGATAATGTAAATATGAGTAAATCTATAATTACAAGTTAATGTGAATATGAGTCAAACCACAACTAAAAATTTAATGGACATATTACAAGTAATTTTATATGAAAAATTCCTTTACAAATTGAATGATCACCCATCTTTTGAAGACTTCAAGATACTAATAAACAGAGATGGTATCCTAATTAATGTATTTATAACTCACAAATAGTAGATCACGTAACCATAGTCTGGGTTAAAGGAAACAATAACAGTATTTCATTTGAGAGAGAGATTATCGAGTTGACAATCAATCCTACAAAAACTTTATTTTCTTTTTTATTTTTATACTATTTTTATCAATTTAAGTAATCATGATATTTAACCACGTGCATTACACGCGCATCTCAACTAGTATCTATATTTAAATGAAGATGGATAGAAATTCAAATAGGGACATTTTCAACGTAAATCTTTCTTTTGTCTATTCTTAATTCTAAATGATAATGAATATAAACATCAAATAAACTTTGTTTTGAGAGAAAATATCAAATATTTTATTAACAATAAGTGCCTATCTCAGGATTTTCTTAAAAAACATCAAATATTCTCATTTAGATAGGACTACTATGCAATACGTGCGTTGCACGTGATGCATATTAAGAAACTACAATAGTCAAAATCCATAATGTTTCCATAATTATGCATTGAACTTATATACAATACACAAGATGAATGTCAATCAGCCATTATCTCACAAGACTTAGGATGCTGTCCATAGAGAATGAACCTAATCAACCATATATATGGTGCGCGTGATAAAAGTGACTGCACAATCAAGAAGAGGAAAGTTGACATTAACTACAAATAACTAATATTCAGCTTCACATTACAAACTAGGAAAATATGCAATTAGCATGGCGATATACATACAATGAGAGGAAAAAAGAGTCAACATGATAGCTCGCAAACATAGCTTTATTGTTGAAAACCAATAATTAAAAATAAATAATATATATGGATCTTCCACCATGTGTGACCCTTAACCTCAATAAATTCCTGACACCTTTGGGCTTTACTTTGGGACTTCACTTTTACTTGAATCACAATTTTGGCTCTGACACCAGTTGGAGAAATCGGGCCTAACTGAGAACTAACGAGCCTTAATTAAATAGAGAGTAGAAACCAAATTTCACCCTAAAACTCAAGCTACTAAATAGCGACTCCAAGTTTTATTTAAACAGCCACTCTTTCTTATTATTTCTGTGTGAGACACTGAAAATACTATAATCACGTCTGGATATCCTTACAAATTTTAAATACGACCTAGACGAAGTTTTCCATGTCTGTTGTTTTCTCTCACCTTTTTTCTCATCCCAGCCATCTTCGTTAAGATGTTTGCATGGTACAAATACAAACATTTCTTTAATTTAAAACGGTTTGGTTTTTCTTTAATGATGTGACTTCTACATACGCATATCTTTTGACTTATAAAAGTATATTCGACCTGCTAAGATTTCACTAGACTAAATCTGTTTTGACTTTAAGTAAGTTTGATTGAATCTAGAACGTTTTATGCTTTATTAGGTATTTGTTAAGAATATATGGATTTCTTTGAAAAGTACCGATTTTTGATGTGAACATAGTAGGTACTTAATCCGAAAGTGGAGATGATTTGGATCTGTTCAAGACACCAAAGTCAAACGCGCTGACTTGTGCAAATTGTCCGCCGCAGTTGAATATAGGGATTGTCGCATTCGATTTTAATACGGGCACATATTGGCTCATGATCTAATGTATTGCTTGTTTCTGGTATTTAACAAACTAATGATTGAAATTATTTGACTGTTTGCATTTTGTATTATACGCCACGCTGGGGATCGAAAGTGAGGTCTCAGTGATCGTTTGATGACCAAACCCTCTCGTAGATTAATTTAACACGTATTTGAGCCAACAAGTGTCCATTTCTGCATTGAGTTTGGTTGTTTTGTTCTCTTTTTGTTTTTTATAATTTTCCTTCAATGTTTCACGGTGGGAAAGAAATGAATGAATAATGATGTGAGCGGTAGATTTTTGGGGGTGGCAATCAACCTACGTTATCTTTCTAGTACTACTTTGGTTTGTAAGTTTAAAAAGAGCAATTATTTTTGCTGCATTTGACTACAATATATCATATGATATTATGTTGCAAGAGGATGCGTGCAAGATTGCTGT
This sequence comes from Asparagus kiusianus, assembly GCA_022839385.1. NCBI lineage: Eukaryota > Viridiplantae > Streptophyta > Magnoliopsida > Asparagales > Asparagaceae > Asparagus > Asparagus kiusianus. The sequence continues at coordinate 7,494 of BQKN01023056.1, forward strand.
GACTTAAGAATTCATATTTGAGTATTTCACATTGGACATGATAAGAAAGACCAATGAATTTAAAGAGGAGTTGGAGTTAATGTCTAATAGCTAAAATTTTTGAGTTAAATTTGATTCTAACCATCATTTAAGTGTTAGATCTAAAACTTAGATCTTAAAATCATATAGCCATGATTAATTCAAAGAGATTAAAAGAAACATAAACGAGCGGAAGCTTATACCTGAATCCATTGATTGATCTTGATTTTGGGTTTTGGATATTCTAACCTTAGGGTTTTCTCTTGAGCCGAATTTCTCTCTTAGATGGGGTGAAGAGAATTAGAGAAAATTATAACCCTAGATTAGGGACCATAACCCCTTATTTATAGGTGTTGTTCTTTTACAATTTGGCCCCTCAACAAATTACAATTACAGCCTGGTATCTGCACATATATCCCCATGACTTATTTAAATACCTGTTAACCCAACTTAATTGATCACTTTAGTGGGTTATCCTAAAAGATAGAAAAATACACAATGATTAATCATATGTGCCCACAATTAGATTTATTAGATTAATCCAACAATCTCCCACTTGGGCACCATATGATTCCTTAAATTGTGTATAACCTTATGAGCTCAAAATTGCTATCACTGAAAAGGTATTTCCGAACAATCTCGTCCATTGACTATATCAATATAGGATCAAAGCGGCCTTCGTCACATTTATCGTGACTCGACCCATCAATGGTCACATATACCAATACAATCAAACGACATAGATCAATCATGGATGTGCAGCATGAAAATTACATGCAATGTGATCAGTACATGTCTATTTTCAACTGGTCCTCCTTTAGTGAGGTCAAACCAAACATAATGTAACAGAGTGTCTTAACTGAATACTCTATTCTGATCAGACAATACAACCAAAAAACATAAAGCACCACAATTACAAACTCCCACTAAATCATAATATCCTCAAATATTACCACACCCATATGAGCAGTATGCTCATGAAAGACCTTGGGTGGCAATCCCTTAGTAAGAGGATCAGCTATCATGGAGTTTGTCCCAATGTGCTCTATGGATATTTGTCCACTCTGTACCCTTTCTTTCACAACCAGGAACTTAATGTCAATATATTTTGACTTGATTGAGCTCCTGTTGTTATTGGAATATATTACTGCAGATTTATTGTCACAATATAACATTAGTGGTCTTTCAACATTTTCCAAAATACACAGTCCCGTGATAAAATTTCGCAACCATATTCCTTGATTGGATGCCTCATAACAAGCTACAAATTCTGCTGCCATAGTGGAGGAAGCTACTAGTGTTTGTTTGACACTTTTCCATGATATAGCTCCTCCTGCTAACATATAAATGTAGCCTGATGTAGACTTTCTGCTATCTTGGCATCCAGCAAAATCAGAATCCGAATACCCAATGACCTCCAACTTTTCTGATTTTCTGTATGTGAGCATGTAACCTTTTGTTTTCTGAAGATACCTCATAACCCTTTTGACTGCTATCCAATGATCCATACCAGGGTTGCCTAAGTATCTGCCTAACATCCTAACAATGTACGCAATATCCGGACGCGTACATACCTGAGCATACATTAGACTTCCTACAGCCGAAGCATAAGGAATCTTCTGCATTTCCTGAATTTCAAGGTTACCTTTAGGGCACTGATTGAGACTAAACTTGTCTCATTTAGCAACAGGGGTATCTCCTGGTCTGCAATCTTGCATGCCAAACCTTTTAAGTACCTTATCGATATAGCTCTTTTGTGATAATCCAAGAATACCCCGAGAGCGATCTCGATGTATCTGGATCCCTAATATAAAAGAGGCGTCCTCAAGATCTTTCATCTAAAAATTCTTTGATAGAAATCTCTTGGTTTCGTGCAACATGCCTATATCATTAGTGGCAAGCAATATGTCATCGATATACAGAACCAGAAAGATATACTTACTCCCACTGAACTTGTGATATACGCAGTCATCAACAATGTTCATCTCAAAACCGAACAAGATAATTATTTGTTGAAACTTGTGATACCACTGACGAAGAGCTTGCTTGAGTCCATAGATGGATTTCTTTAATTTGCAGACCATATTCTTTGGGTCTCCCGACACAAAGTTTTCTGATTACACCATATAGATCATCTCATCAATGTCGCCATTGAGAAATGCAGTCTTAACGTCCATCTGATGTAACTCAAGATCATAATGAGCAACAAGTGTCATGATTATTCTGAATGAGTCTTTCGATGAAACCGGAGAGAAAGTCTCTGTATAATCAATGCCTTCCTTTTGAGTATAGCCTTTAGCCACAAGACTTGCCTTATACCTCTCCACATTACCGTTTGCATCCCGCTTAGTTTTAAAAATTCATTTACAACCAATCGGTTTTGCACCTTCTGGTAACGGGACAAGTTTCCAAACCTTATTGTCTTGCATAGACTTGTACTCTTCATTCATGGCATCAATCCACTGTTGAGAGTTAGAACTTTTCATGGCCTAAAGGAAGTTGATTGGATCATCTTCCAACATTCCATTACTTTCCTCATGTTCTTGGAGAAATACAATATAATCATCCGGAATAGCATTTCTCCTTTCTCTCGTGGATCTCCTTAATAGCACTGGTTCTTGAGGTTGTTGAGTTTGTTCTTCTGGAACAGGGAGTTGTTCAACATTATCATCTTGAGGTTCCAGATTTACTTCTTGAGCAACAACAGGTATAGGAACCTGCATATTATCAAAAGTAACTGTATGGATTGGATCTGATGCCAATTCCTCCTCAAAAGCAATGTCTCTAACCTTATTTCTCCCCCCAAACTCAACATCCTCAAAGAATGTTGCTGTTCCTGTCTCAAAAATATTCCTTAGTGTGGGATCATAAAACTTATAGCCCCTAGAGCGTTCAGAGTATCCAATAAAGTAGCTGCTAACTGTTTTAGAGTCCAATTTCTTTTCATTTGGCCTATAAGGCCTTGCCTCAGCTGGACATCCCCAAATATGTAAATACTTTAAACTGGGCTTTCGACCAGTCCAAAGCTCATAAGGTGTTTTAGCAACTGCTTTACTTGGTACTCTATTCAGAATGTAAGCTGTTGTCTTAAGTGCTTCTCCCCAGAGTGACTCGATCTGGTAAAGAAGAATGAGCAATCATACTTCTTACCATATCCTTAAGAGTCCTGTTTCGTCTTTCAGCTACACCATTCATGCTAGGTGAACCCGACATGGTGTACTGTGGGACGATACCGCGTTCCTCTAGGTATCTAGCAAATGGTCCTGGACGTTGTTCACCTAAACCATCATATCTGCCGTAGTACTCATCACCACGATCAGATCTAACGGTTTTAATTCTTCGGTTGAGTTGATTCTCAACTTTAGCTTTATAGGTTTTGAACATATCCAGAGACTCAGATTTTTCATGAATGAGATATAGGTGCCCATAACGTGAGTAATCGTCTATGAATGATATAAAATATTATTGACCATTCCAGGATTCCATAGGGAATGGCCCACAAATATCCGTATGTATCAATTCTAAGACATCCGAAGATCTATTGGCACCTAATCTCTTAACTTTGGTCTGTTTTCCCTTGATACATTCAAAACATATGTCGAAGTCTGAAAAATCAAGGGAATCCAAAATGCCATCAGACACAAGACGCTTAACTCTACCTTTTGAGATATGACCCAAGCGCTTATGCCATAATGACGCTGAATTTTTCTTGTTTAATTTACGCTTAGTACCACGCGATTCCACATGTAAGGATTCATTATAAGAAGCAATTGTATCAAGCAAATATAGGTTGTCAAAAGTACTTAAATAACCGGTTCCCACAACATTTGAATTAAAAGATAAACTGAATTGATTATTTTCAAATGAACAAGAATAACCTGATTTGTCCAATACAGAAACTAAAATCAAATTTCGTCTAAAAGACGGTACTACAAAAGTATCTTTTAAATCCAAATAAGAACCAGTTCCTAATAGCAACCTAAAATGCCCAATTACTTCCACATCTACTGATTGACCGTCGCCCACAAAGATGTGTCTTTCAACATCACTTGGCTTTCGGTAGCTCAGACAACCCTGCATAGAAACACTTATGTGAGTAGTAGCACCAGAGTCTAATCACCAAGTGTTTCTAGGTACTGAAGCTAAATTAACCTCAGAACAGACTAAAGAAAGGAACGTACCCTTATTATCACGCCAAGCATGATATTTTGTACAGTCCTTCTTCATATGTCCAGGCTTCTTACAGAAGAAACAACCCTGATTATCCTTATGTTGTTTCTTCTGAACTGGACCCTTAGCAGCTTCATTATCATTCTTTCTTTTCTTACCCTTATCCTTAGAGGCATAGGCCAAATGAGCACTTTCCGTCTTATCTTGCTTCAACCTGTCTTCCTCTTGCACACAGTATGAAATGAGCTCATTTAGAGTCCATTTCTCCTTTTGGCAGTTATAACTGACCTTAAACTGATTAAATTATGCAGGAAGAGACAGCAGAACCAGATATACTAATAACTCATCACAAAGATCAAGTTTAAGTACCTTAAGCTTTGAAGCAATATGAGACATTTCCATAATATACTCCCTGATATTTCCTTTGCCCTTATACTTCATCGAAATCAAGCGAGCTAAAAGCGTGCTTGTTTCTACCTTATCATTTTTCGCAAAACGCTTCTCAATTTCGGCAAGGAAATCTTTAGCCTTAGTAATCCCTTCGGATTCTATGCCCCTGAAGGCTTCCGGAACGTCGCGCTTAATGATCATAAGACTCATGCGATTTGAACGCTCCCACTTCTCATATTCCTTCTTTGCATCAGGAGTGCTATCCGCATTGAGAGGTTGGGGTTGTTCAATTCTTAATGCAAGGTCTAGATCCATGCAGCCAAGAACAATTAATATGTTCTCTTTCCAAACCTTAAAGTTTGTCCTATTTAGCATGGGAATTGAGTTGATGTTAGCAGAAATTGTTACAGCAGATGCATTAGCTGAAATAAAACAAAAGATGCTCACATCAATAACCATATTTAGTAATCAATAAAATTCAAATAATGACAAAATCCCATCTCAAGATATCTGGCACAACATTAATATCAAGTCTTTGGACAGTAATATTAACTTGTAAGTGAAACCTTGTTGCAATGATCAAACACTGACAATAACTCATGTCAAATAATGAAACTATCTTTGGATCGATTCATTATTCATATGTAAACCTTATAATTATCACACGTTTATCATCGCAGATGTGTATACAGTCTAAATAAATATTAACCTTCCTTTGGGCCGATTAAATATTTACACGAAAGCATACACACAAACATCTCATATTCCTCATGAACAATCTACACAAGAGAGGTTACTTTGGCAACTTCTTGTTTTAATTGAACAATTGGAGTGAGAGACAACCTTAATACCTTAGTGTCATAATATTTGAATCAAATAATTGATTAGCTACCAAATTAGATTTAAATTAAAAATTTTAATTTAAATCAACTGAATTTCCAAAAAACTTAATTGGGGTCTCATAGCTTAATTAGGGCCCATAACTTAATTAAATAAATTAAGTATACCAAAGTGGACCCATAAAAAGCCGAGGCTTAACCATAGTGAACACGAAGTTCGCTTGACTTCGAACGCGAGGTTCGACTGTATTGAGTACGAGACTCACTTAAGTACGAACGCGAGGTTCGTCTGAAAATGAACAAACGCGAGGTTCGTTTGATAAAAGAACGCGAGTTTCGATTTGAGAACGAACGCGAGGTTCGTTTGAATCGAGCGCGAGGCTCGCCTGAGAACGAACGCGAGGTTCGGCTTAAATTGAGCGCGAGGCTCACCTTAGACCTGAGCGTGAGGCTCACCTTAGTACGAACGCGAAGTTCGTTGAGCGCGAGGATCACCTTAGAACTGAGCGCGAGGCTCAACTTGAACTGAGCGCGAGGCTCACCTTAGTACGAACGCGAAGTTCGTTGAGCGCGAGGCTCACCTTAGAACTGAGCGTGAGGCTCAACTTGAACTGAGCGTGAGGCTCACCTTAGGAACGAACGCGAGGTTCGTTAAACTTGAGCGCGAGGCTCACCTGAGTTGAGCGCGAGGCTCACATGAGAACGAACGCGAAGTTCGTTAAATTGAGCGTGATGCTCACCTTAGGAACGAACGCGAGGTTCGTTAAACTTGAGCACGAGGCTCACCTGAGTTGAGCGCGAGGCTCACCTGAGTTGAGCGCGAGGCTCATATGAGAACGAATGCGAAGTTCGTTAAATTGAGCGCGATGCTCACCTTACACCAAACGCGAAGTTCGGTCCTTAATTTTCACCACGATTAATCGCACGAACCCTTAGGGTTTCAAACTGAAACCGCCGCCGCCATTACTCCTGCACCCAAAGGTCAAACCCTAGGGTTTCCTGAAGCAGCCGCCGCCGTCGGAGTCGAGGGCGAGGCCGCCAGGAAAGTTCACCGGCGGGAGCATGAGACCAAAGATCAAACCCAAATAAAATTCTTTGATTTTTATTTTCAAAAAACAGATCCAGAATCTGAAAAAATTTTCTTGATCCATATCCAAAAAAGCAAAGAAAAATCCAAAAATTCCAAAAAGTTACTGTTCATCCGAAAAAACTTACTGTTCATCCGTACATTACTGTTCATCCGTGAACAAAACTTAACCAAAACAGAGATTTTTAAGATCACAAAACCCAATTTTAATCTTAATCCCTAAGAACAAATCAAAGATGGCTCTGATACTACTTGTTAGATCTAAAACTTAGATCTTAAAATCATATAGCCATGATTAATTCAAAGAGATTAAAAGAAACATAAACGAGCGGAAGCTTATACCTGAATCCATTGATTGATCTTGATTTTGGGTTTTGGATCTTCTAACCTTAGGGTTTTCTCTTGAGCAGAATTTCTCTCTTAGATGGGGTGAAGAGAATTAGAGAAAATTATAACCCTAGATTAGGGATCATAACCCCTTATTTATAGATGTTGTACTTTTACAATTTGGCCCCTCAACAAATTACAATTACAACCTGGTATCTGCACATATATCCCCATGACTTATTTAAATACCTGTTAACCCAACTTAATTGATCACTTTAGTGGGTTATTCTGAAAAGATAGCAATACACAATGATTAATCATATGTGCCCACAATTAGATTTATTAGATTAATCCAACATTAAGATCCACCGACTCTTCGTTGGGCTAGATTTCTCTCCAATACTATCGTTAACCTTTTTGGCTACTCATTTATCGGCATAAAGAGTGTACATATCATGAGAGGTTTTCATCAAGAATTCTTGTATTTATAAGTGCATTTTCAAATAAAAAGTAACAAGAAAGAGTAATCGAGTTAAATAGAAAATTAAAGATGATATCTCATAGTTTCTGGCCAAAGAGGTCTGAGTTTTACCTTTGTAGTGGGTCAATTTAGTCCATGAATCTCTATCAGCTATGAAATATAGTCATCTCTATTAATAGTTTGAAATCTATATTACTAGTTGCACTAAAATAAAAACATTTCTTTTTTCACGGTAACTTCATGAGTCTATTTTACCTACGTTATCTGTTAGACTTAATTAAGGTAACACGTGTCGCTAAATAGATTTT
>BQKN01023063.1:0-18272 GCA_022839385.1 Asparagus kiusianus
GTGATTCAAATTACAGACCCATTTGACCCAGTTCGGACCCATTATCGATTTCAGACTCGTTTGAGTTTATGATTCAAATTACAGACCCGTTTGACCCAGTTCAAATCCATTATTGATTTTAGACCCGTTTAGGTTTATGATTTAAATTATAGACCTGTTTGACCCAATTAGGATCCAATATTAGATTTCAAACCTGTTTGGGTTTATGATTCAAATTACTGACCCGTTTTACCTAGTTAGGATCCAACATCAGATTTCAGACCCGTTTGGGCCTTTTGCTCACTAAAAATTAGTTTTTACAGATTTCTATGTTGTCAAATTAAAACTGTTTGGCCCGCGTTGACACTAAACAATTATGCTAATTATTTATTTTTCTTTTTGTTAAGATAAATGATGACATTGTTTGATCTCTTGATGCTTATTGGATCACCTGATGCTATATTTGATTACCTAGTGACATCTAATAGGGTTGATTGTGTATGAAGATGACTTCCGTCAAGAAATATGATTCATAAACATATTATCATAGTATGACTATACCCCCGACATCGATATCTTGATGTAAGGAGTTTCTCTTGATCATTACTATTATTATAATAGCATTGACTAGATAATGCACCCATCTTGATTAGACATGTTTTGGATCACAATTATTTTTTATAAATTTTATGGAAGCCGTTCCATGGTAACTCTGTGGTTAGTGAATAATATTTTATCCATAACCACTTAAAATAAATGAATAAATATGAGGTTTATAAAGGGGAATTGGATGGAGAATATGACGTGTATATAAGCGGGCTCATGCGTATTCTTGATAACCAGGTTTATATATATAAGAGCTAAGGACCAATCCTGACTTGAAGCCATGTTTCTGGGATTGATTACAGGAACCGACTTATATATATGAAAATATTCTTCTCTAATTCAAATAACACCTAAAATAATAATAATGTACCATGTGCCTTGTGGTATACCTTATTTAATATCTACAATTTTTCTTTTATCATCTTTAATTGAGTTTTTATTTTTTTATACCCGCTACATACACTTACACGTGCACAATTCCTTTATTTTTTATGCTTGTTGGGAGTTTTCAGACTCCCTTGGGGTTTGCGCTCCCTAGACTCAGGAACTGTTCTTTCTTCGTAGGATTGAGAATATTTTGAGGAGCAAGTCTAGCAGCAGTGATCACCTTTTAGTCCATTAGTTTTTCAGTTCAGTTGGTTTAGGTAGTTATTTAGTTTAGACTTTTTTTGAGTCATATGTGACTTTTTTTTCTCTAGACTATGATGTAAATTTTTTATTACCTTTTCCCTTTTGGATAGTTGTGAACTCGTAGTTGGATTTCGTCCCTTAGTAGATTTCTTCATCTATATATTTCTTTTATTATCTTAGTTACATGCTCTACAGTATAGTTTTGGCTTTATGTCTATATACAGGATGATCTAGAGGCATGAATGTGGCCGAATGGTTGCATTGCAGGCTGAGTAAAATTCACATTTTAGAACCAGGGCATGACAAGGTTTTTATTGGTATTAGAGCCAGGTTTAGTAATTGCTGTCTCATCCTGTATACAAGTAAAAACTAAGATTGAGCCAAAAATAGAGCATGTATAGAATGAGTTGTTTCCTTTTCAGAAATATGTCCTTTGACTCCCAATACCTTGATTCTTGTTGAGTTCGTGATGACTCAAATAATTTGAGAAGCAGGATTGTGTTTGGATTCTAATTAGGATTAGTTATACTATCCTAATTAGTTTTGGATTGAATGAATTAATTAAATTAGGAAATCCAATTGGGATTCAAGTTAGAGTTCTAATAGGATTGAGCAAAATCAATCTCTATATATATTGTATCAATCCATGAGTTTAACAATAAGAAAAGAGAGATCTATATTCTACCATTATTAAGGGTGTGTAGTTTCAACCTCTTGTAATCTCTTCTAAAAAAAGATCTTCTCCTTTCTCCCTGTGGATGTACATGGATCATCTTAAACACATGGAACCATATTAAATCTTATTGTTTGCCATTTTTCTTGATTGCTTGGTAGATTTAGGGTTTCTTAATTGTTTAAGTTTTATCTTCCGCAGCTTTCATACTCTAACAATTGGTATCATAGCTACTATGACGACCAAGATGACATCGACCAAGTTCGAGGTGGAAAAATTTGATGGCAAGTTGAATTTCTCTTGTGGAAGATGCACGTCACAACGTTACTCATGAAGGAAGGGATCCACCGATCCCTAGACGGTTTTGAGAAGAAACCATCCACTTTGGATGAAGAAGAGTGGAAAGACATAGATGTCCGCGCAAAGGTTACGATTATCCTATGCTTGTTAGATGAGGTGCTCTACAATGTTATGAATGAGAGCATGATTGCGGCTATATGGTGCAAGTTAGAAAGCTTTTATATGACAAAGAGTTTGTCAAATAAACTCTTCAAGAAGAAGCATCTCTATGAACTTCAGATGAAGGAAGGTACGCCTATTCTACAACACTTGAACATCTTCAATAGGATTATTGGCTATTTGTTGGCTCTTCAATAGGATTATTGGTGATTTGTTGGCTCTTGAGGTGAAGTTATAAGAAGTAGACTAAGCTATTCTATTGATGTGTTCGCTTCCTACCAGTTACAATCACTTGGCGACTACCATCATGTATAGGAAGGAGCTTTTGGAGTTGGAGGATGTCATCTTGTTGCATCAGAATAATGAACTCATCAGGAAGACGGATACCATAGAGGAATCTTTAGGTCTAGTGGCCAATGTAAAGAAATGGAAGTTGAAGGGCAAGGAGCCAGTCAAGGCTCAAGGAAATTCTAGTCCTGTCGTCTGTTTTTGGTGCAAACGACCAGGTCACTTTAAGAATAATTGCAAGTCGTACAAGGAGTACTTGAAGAAACAAGATAGCGGGACTGACAGCAAGGGTAAGGATAATCATGCTGGTGTCGTAGAAGATCTCTATGATGTACTGACTGCGGAGTCAGGTATGAGCAAGTATACCAATAATTGGTTACTTGATTCAGGATGCACATATCACATGTGCCCAAGGAGTGAGTGGTTCAGCACTTACAGGCCTATTTCTGGAGGATCGGTTCTCATAGGGAACGATGCTGTGTGTCGGATTATTAACATTAGGAACGTCAGGATGAAGATGAACGATGGACAGGAAAGGACTCTCTCTCCAATGTTTGGTATGTTACAAACTTAAAGAAAAATCTTCTTTCATTGGGAGCTCTTGAGGCTTAAGGGTTCAAGTTCAGTAGTGGAGGTGGAGATATCACAGTCACCAGGGGTGTTACTACTGTTCTGAAAGGGGAGCACACGAGGAACTTGTACAGACTGGTAGGCAGCGACATTGAGGACGAGGTTTCAGTCGTAGCAGAGAAGACTGATCGATCAAGACTTTGGCACATGTGTCTAGGACACATGAGTGAAAGGGGTCTGCAAGTACTTTATGTCAAGAGCGTGCTTTCAGGAATAACTCAATGCAAACTTGACTTTTGTAAGTATTGCATTATGAGGAAGCAGCATAGAGTATCTTTCTCTACTTTACAGCATTAGTCCAAGGGGTTGCTAGTTCTTGTCCACACTGATGTGTGGGGGCCCTCATCGAAGGGATCCATTGGGGGGTGTGAGGTATTATGTTACCTTCATTGATGATTTCTCCAGGAAGCTTTAGGTCTATTTCTTAAAGAAGAAGTCCGAGGTTTTTCAGAAGTTCAAGGAGTGGAAAGTGTTAGTGGAAAATCAGAAGGGTCTAAAATTGAAAGTCTTGAGGTCAGATAATAGGGGTGAGTATACCTCCGGGGAATTCAAAGAGTACTTGACTAATGAAGGCATCTAGCATCAGTTAAGTGTGTCAGGATGATCAAAACAAAATGGAGTAGCTGAACACATGAATCAGACACTGATGGAAAGAGCCCGCAGTCTCTTGCTGTGAGCAGACATGTCCGAAGGTTTTTAGGAGAAAGCGATAAACCATGTGTGTTATTTGATTAACAGGTCACCATCTATAGACGTTGATCTTCAGATCCCAAAGGAGATATGGCGAAGAGAATTAATGGACTACTCGTCTTTACGCATTAAGAAGCAGTGAAGTAGATTTCTGTGTTATCTACGAGGGACTACAAAGGTGAGCCTATTGTTTCAGTCTTTGAAGGATAAGAGGTCCAAGAAAATATAGGGATACACCGATGCAGATTACGCAGGCGACCTTGATTAGCGGAGGTTAATGACAAGGTATATATTCATAGTTTCTAATTGTGTCATTAGTTGGAAGGCTGAGTTACAGGAAACTGTGGCTCTTTCAACAACTAAGGTGAAGTACATAGCTATAGTTGAGGCATCGAAGGAAGCTCTATGGTTACGGGGTTTGGTCAAGATGTTTGACATCATGCAGGATTCAGTACCTATTCATTGTGACAGTCAGAGCGTGATTCATCTTGTGAAGGATCAAAGGTATCACAAGCGGACGAAGCACATTAACATTAGGTATCAAAAGATCCGAGAGTGGATTGATGAGGAAAAAGTGATCAAATTAGTGAAGATCAGTACAAAGAAGAATTTGGCGGATATGATGACAAATGCCATTCCAGTGGAGAAGTTCAAAGCATCTCTAAACTTCATCCATGTTCTTCAGAAGTAACTTTGGAGAAATACTCTTGGGAGGGAGTTGTATAAAGTGGAGTTTGATTTTGGAAAATCTTCACGAAGGATTGATTCAACATGATGTGAGTCAAGGTGGAGATTGTTGAGTTCGTGATAACTCAAATCAGTCGAGAAGCAGGATTGAGTTTGGACTCTAATTAGGATTAGGTATACTACCCTAATTAGGATTGGATTGAAGAAATTAATTGAATTGGGAAATCTAATTAGGATTCAAGTTAGAGTTCTAATAGGATTGAGCAAAATCAATCTCTCTATATATTGTATTAATCCATGGGTTTAACAACAAGAAAAAAGAGAGATCTATATTTCACCATTGTTAGGAGTGTGTAGTTTTAACCTCTTGTAATCTCTTCTCAAAAGAAATAAGATCTTCCCCCTTCTCCTCGTGAACATACACAGATCATCTTGATTGTGTGGAACCACGTTAAATCTTGTTGTTTGTTGTTTGTATTGATTACTTGGTAGATTTGGGGTTCTTGATTGTTTAACTTTTATCTTCTGCAGCTTGCATACTTCAATAATTCTCAAGTCCTAATCTTGACCAATATCATTTCAGGTGTTCACTATGGCCCCAAATGTTGACCCCCTACTCTAGCTGTCCCTGAGGGGCACCAAGTCAATCAAGTTGTTCTTGCAGAAGCGATTAGGGAAGTGATAACTCATAATCTCCAGAGGGATGTGCAGCAGCAGGTTGCAAGGCTGGGTAATGTGTTCGATTTTCAGAAGCTCAACCCGTAACACTTTGTTGAGACTAAAGACGAATATGAGGCCGAGATGTGGTTGCAGACCATAGATTGCTTATTAAGGGCAGCAAAGATACCAGACAAAGACCGAGTGGATATTGTACAGTTACAGCTCGTTAATGTAGCCAGGACCTGGTGGAACGCAGAGGAGGAGAAGGTGCCTAAGCTGATTTCATGGGAGACAGTTTAGGAGAGTTTCCTAGGGACATTTTTCCCGAAGACAGCTCGTCTTGAGTTGCAGAGCTAGTTTGTAATGCTGAGGCAAAGAGCTAGTACTGTAGATTAGTCTACAGCCGAATTTGCCAAGCTCAACAGGTTTGCCCCGGGGATGGTGTTGTAGGCGTCAAAAATACTTACAGACATCTAAATACCAATCAAAGCAACATAGAAGAACAATTTACACGTCATCAAACAAACACATGTTGGCGCGGCAGGACAGAGTGTCGCGGCTAAGGCGCGGCAACCCATGGTGCCGCGACTATAGCGCGGCAACCCATGGTGCCGCGGCTAAGGCGCGGCAGCATGCAGTGTCGCGGTGTAAGCGCTGCAACCTAGGGTGTCGCGGCTATTCTAAAGGAGTGCCGTGGCGGTTACAAGGCAGTTATACAATGGTTTCTGAAGTCCACGTGGCGACACATCAGAAATAGAACGTGTTCTGACGTGGAAAATCAGTTAAACCACATAAAAAAGTGGTTAAAGATCGTGGGAGAGCGGTTTCAAGCACGATGGAACGTGCTGGTAACTGCCTCTTCAGCCGCGGCAGCCTATACTGCCGCGCCAATAGCCGCGGCAGTGTAGACTGCAGCGGCCAAAGAGTAACTACTTGGGCAGTTATTTCACCCCATATTCGTTGTGGTGCACTTCTACCCCTATAAATACCCTCCCATACACGAAGTAAAGAGCAGAGAGCAGATTAGAGCAGAAGAGACTTGAGCTTTTGGAGATTTTGAGAAAGAAAGAGAGAATTTTCACCCCTTGACAAGTATCAATTGGTGATTCCTAGAGATCTAAGCTCAGACTTGATCTTTGGAAGAGTGAACATCTTACATCGATAAGATATTCGCTGCAAATCCCTACTTCGATAAACGAAGGAAGGATCTCAAAACAACCTCACGATCTTCGAATCGGTGGTCAACGAGTCAAAGCACTCCCGGCACAGGCAAAGTCCCACAAAACAGTGTTCGATAAACGAACTCTGTGTTATTTTCTTCAAGAGTTGTAATTTTTCTTATTTTCATTGTAATTTTCTGTAATCGAAAGAAGATTAATGGAATCTACGATGGAAACAACTTTTGCTGAAAACAAACTGGCGACCACAGTGGGAGCCAGCGGCCTCGCTGCCGAGGCCGCCGTGTCGCAGCCGATAAAGATTATCGTCACTGAAGAGATCGAATACGAATTCGATCAAGCCAAATTTGAGGAATACTTGTCATCCTCATCCTCAAAATCCTCCTCATCCCGCAGGTGCAGGAAGATTTCTTCTCCTAAGAAAGTTTGCAAATCTACAGTCTCTACGAAGGACGCAGGTAAAGATTCTTATCCTATTACTGTTAAGGAGGTTACCCACGACGTCTCTGCTCCAAAAGACTCCATACCCGTTAAGGAGTCGCTGATGGATAATTCACCGGTGTTGACGAAGAGAGCTCGTCAAAGACAGCGCCAACGACGTGCTCGACAACTGGCTAAGGCCATGCAACAAACTGACGGGGTCCACTACTATGCGGACATAAAGTCAAGGAATCAGAAGATGATTCAGTTGCCTCAGCAGCAAGATAATCATATTTCTGCAAAGCTTACAACGGAAGAATGGACCCTAGTCAAAAGGGCTCGTTCAACCCTGAAAGAACGAATTCAACGGCGTAAGGTAAAAGCCGCTCGTGCCCGTGCACTTCGTCAACAAACTCAGAAAAACAAGAAGGAAATGGTGTATGAAAAAACACCAAAAAGCTGTAAAATTTGGGTTCCCAAGACTGAAAACACCCAAGAAGTACAAAACAACACATCCTGTAACCGCGGCAGCATAAACTGCCGCGGCAATGTTTTCGACCGCGGCAGTCATGGCTGCCGCGGCAATCTGCTCCACCGCGACAGTTCTGACTGCCGCGGCACTTCACGTGGTCGTGATGTTCATCATCGTCACCAGACTACTCCTTCTACTACAACAGCGTCTGCTTCATCGCCAGTGAAACCCTGGGTTAGCCCAGATTTGTCCAAATTCAAGATTACAATGGCGGATCGCCTCGGTCCTTTGGCTGATGATCGAGGCAAAGCCCCAGTTAAAGAAAATCCAAATACAGCAAACAAACCCTTAGTGGTTTCCTACACAGGGGGTCGTAAACACCCTCCTGTCAGAGTTAATCCGGTCCAAGACAAGAGAGTACCAGTTCATGATCGTCTAGGACCCGTGAAGACTCCACCCCCGCAAGGGGGTATATTAAAAAACTTGACCTTGGATCGCCCGGAAGCGATGAATAATCGTCCTGCGCATGTTAACAAGGTTCGCAAACCAAAGATAGGTTGCTCAAATCACGGTAGTCATGAGCTGTACTATCAGAACAATAAATCAAGAAAAAGGATTGTCCGAGAAAATGAATCGCATTGCGCATGCGAGAGACTCATCAAGGCGGTGTTGACGGAATGCGGTTGCTCACAAACCCCAAAACGAGTTTCCGTATTCCAAAGACTTTCAACTGAAACGTCAAATCCCAAAGTGAGACGTTTCAATCAGAGAAAGCCTGCAAGAAGGCAGGATGAATTCCCTGAGGTCACCATTAACATGACTGGCAGAGGAAAACAACAGTTAGTCAACCCGGACCCTGATTTCTCTTCAGAAGGGAGAGTTGAGCGGGGTCTTTCTCAAAGAATGGAGCGGTTACAACGGAGGGCTAACCGACGCCGAGATTATAAAAGGATGCATGAAGGCTTATCATCAGAAGAAGAATTATCAGATACCTGCTCTGCTATCGCTTCAGATGGTACTGCGTCCAGTGTTGGGCAAGCGAGGGAATCGTTCGCGATCACGCCAGACCAATTGGCTCAGATGCTGCAAGAAGCGTTAGCCAAACAACGCGAAGAAATCAGAGCCGAAATCAAAACGGAAATGGAGTTGACAATGCAGCAGGTACGAGACTTGCAGGCTCAACAGCACTAACCGGAATCAAGCCAGAAGGCAGAATCTAGTAAACGCCATGTCAAACCTGTACATATAGCTGAGGATGATGACAAAGAAGACGAGACTATCTTTGATGATCCCCCTCCAGATAAAGACGATTCTGGAAGCGGTCCAGCTAAATCAACTCTTCAAGTTCATCTGAAGAAGACTGAAGAGGAAGACAAGAAGATACAGGACCTTGAGAGCAAAGTCAACGCCTTGATGACGGCTCAAGAAGTGAAGAAAACGGGCATTCCATACCCGTATCCGAGGGAGTGGGATTTGATTCCTTATCCCCCAAAATTTAATTTGATTAACTTTACTCCTTTTGATGGCAGGGGTTCACCAACTCAGCACTTGATTTATTTCAAGTCACACCTCGGCGCAATATCAGGAAATGAAGCCCTGATGGTTCGGTCATTCGTAGGAACCCTCCGTGGGTCTGCCTTCGATTGGTACCGACGCCTGAAACCTGGAAGCATCAATAGCTGGGGAGATATGAAAGAACTGTTTCTCACCAACTTTTTCGACGACGATACAGAGGTCTCCATTGGCTCGTTGTTGGATGAGAAGCAGAAGAATGGGGAATCAGTTGACGTCTTTGTCAAACGGTTCCGGAACAAGGCGGTGAACTACCGAGATCCACTCACAGAGGAGTTTATCTTACAGACATGCCATAACAACTTGTCTTTGGATGTGCTGGAGATAATAGGGGTTGTACCTTCTAAAACTTGGAAGGAGTTGAAGATTAGAGGTGAGCAAGCCGAACGGTTTCTCAAGAGGAGGAATTTTGAGAGAGGTCAGCCACCAGCTAACAATCAAAATCAGAAACAGAACTTCAATCCTCGAGGCAGAGGAAGAGGGTCGGGAGCAGCTGTCGACGCACATCAGACGTCACAACAGCCGCCTCAACAACAGCCGCAGCAGTCCGCATTCCAGCTGGCACCAAATCAGAATCAACAGCCTCAGAAGCAGTTTAAACCCTCTGAGCCCAGATTCCCGAAGGAGTATTCATTCAAAGATGATGAAGTGCCGGTCATCTTCAAATACCTGCTGGATAACAACAAGATTAAGCTTCCACCGGTCACAAACCAAGAAGAAGCAAAGAAGGTTAATGACCCGAAATACTGTGCATATCACAGAAGGGTCCACCATCCCACTAAGGCGTGTTATGTCTTGAAGGACAAAATACAGACCTTAATCGATGTTGGTATTGTGACACCGAAGCCAAAGGAGAAGAAGGTGGGTGCAAACGCGGTCTCCATTAGCTTCGGATCAGTTCCCTTATCCTGGTTTCAAGCTGAGCCAGTGTCAGAAGTGAAAATGCAAACCATCAACGATGATCCTCATGGACAACGCCAAAAAGGGCTAGTATCACACACGGCCCCTAATAGCGAAATCCTTTGGGTTCATCCTGATTTGCTTGAAGATGAACAATGGACGACATCCACGTCGAAGAAGAAATCGAAAGGCAAAGGAAAGCAGAAGTCCTATTACGGAGCCTCAGCGATTCCGGAGAAAGACGACGAGGAAATAGCAGCTCTGCCACTTTCTGATGAAGAACAGGAAGTTTTCGCTACAAGGGGTGGAAATGAATACCATTACCAATATCCGGAAACTTCTAATCCAAATGCTAAAACCCTTTCAGAACTGGGGGTAGTTGTGACTCCTCCTGTAGCAGCCGAGAAACCTCAAAAAATGATTAAGCAGAAGGAGAAGGAGCCTCAGCACAAAGAGGTTCAACTTCCGAAGCAGTCTCGTTTCAACAAACCTATTGGACGAGACAAACCGGAAAGTTCAAATACTCCATTCCGTTTCGACGTTATGACTCAATTAGCTAACATCCCAGCAAGGATCACGCTATACGAGTTGCTTCGTCTTTCGAAAGAAACCAAGGAAGCTTTACAAGAAGCCTTGGCTGATTCTGAGGTATTCCTCATTCAGATCAAACCAACTCCTGAAAAGCCAGAGTCGTCGGTGCAACATTGTAATCTGGCAGCCACTAAATTCCCTTGCATCGCTTTCACAAAAGAAGATATGCAAGTCAGGAATTCAAAGCATGATAGACCACTATATTTTACTGGATACATCGGTTCGAGCATGGTCAACCGGATTCAAGTTGATCCGGGCTCCGCTGTAAGCATCATGCCACTTCGGTTGATGTACCACCTCGGAATTCCCACCAGCAAGTTAGCATCTACGGGAACGGTGATCTACGGGTTCAATATTAGTGGATCAAGACCGTTGGGAAAAATCCGGGTGAAGTGTCAACTCGGGGATTTGAAGTCTGAAGTCACCTGCTATGTGATCGATGCAGAGACTTCCTATAACTTACTGTTGGGTCGTCCATGGATCCACGGTAATCTTATAGTTCCTTCCACCCTCC
Organism: Asparagus kiusianus; assembly: GCA_022839385.1. NCBI lineage: Eukaryota > Viridiplantae > Streptophyta > Magnoliopsida > Asparagales > Asparagaceae > Asparagus > Asparagus kiusianus. Next base: position 10,950 of record BQKN01023063.1, read on the forward strand.
ATCAGTATTTGAAGTATGTCGACACTAATGAGGAGGTCAAGACGGTGGTCGCGGATAAACAACCATTCAAGGGGTTAGAAAATTATTTTACTGACTCCCTTCTGTATGGTGCTGAGTCCGAAACTAAACCATCGGCCCATGGCACGGACAGCGGAGAAGAAGCTGATACCCAAACTGGGCTCGATTATAGTGAAGGTCTTGTAATAAATGACATTGAACCTCTTGTAATCGATCTTGACGGTGATGAATCGTCGGACGAAAGTTGTAACTGGCAACTTGCCGATGAAATAATAAAGAATGATTTAGAGTATTCGCCTTGTCTTGATAATGTTATGCAAGAATTGTATGATAATCCTAATCTACATATGCCACTTCGCTCGTCTTGCACGGCGACGAAGTATTTGCAAAATTCAGACGGGACAACGCTAATTATACCTGCGAAGACAGGAGGTGAAAAAGAAGTAATCTTTGGGAAAGGGGATCCATCCCCAGCTCCTGATCTTTTCTTGGACAGTAATTCAGATGGTGAAAAGCCTGGATGGCATTTCTCTCGGTATAGTTGGCAAGCTAATGATTACATGGAGAGACAAGGTTATGACCTCTCGCTTGGTGAAGGTCTTCATTTTGGTCAAGGAGTTAGGGTGCCACCCCGTTCTACTTATGTACCAAAAGGAAAACCAGATAATCATTATAGTCATAATAGAGGTCTAGGTTATGCTTCGTCATCTGAGGACGAAGATTGCCAACAGATCATTAGCCAATTGATCAATGGAAGCGGGCATTCATCCGATACTTTAATGTGGGACTCTGACACGAGCATCGGAGAGAGATTTAAAGCCCTAATGTCGAACATGGTGACAGTAGATCCTTCTACAACTGAAGAAGACGACTAATTGCCTATTTGGGAAGATCCCTGGATGCATTACATGAATATCCAGTACGGAGATCGATTCGAACAAAGAGAACCTCCTACTGAGGATAAAGTGGTCCAAGTTAATATGGGTGACGAAGTTAATCCGAAACCTATATTTATCAGCGGTGATCTTCCACCAGATGAGAAAGAGGAACTAATCGCCCTCATCAGAGAGTATATCGACGTTTTCGCTTGGAATTACGAAGATATGCCGGGACTTGACCCGAATGTGGCAATGCACACCCTCAATATAAAATCGGATGTTAAACCTGTCAAACAACAGCAAAGACGGTTTCGTCCACAAATTATGGAGGCAATAGAAGCTGAAGTCAAGAAATTGATCGACTCAGGTTTTGTCAGAGAAGAACAACATCCTGAATGGTTAGCTAACATTGTTCCAGTTCTTAAAAAGAACGGAAAGATCAGAATCTGTATTGATTTCAGAGATCTGAATGCCGCCTGCCCTAAAGACGATTTTCCTCTGCCTATTACGGATGTCATCATTGACAATACATGCGGGTTTGAGAGAATATCATTTATGGATGGATTCTCGGGATATAATCAGATCAAAATGCATCCGGATGATGAAAAGCATACAGCTTTCAGAACACCCCTCGGTGTATTCTGTTATACTGTTATGCCGTTCGGACTGAAGAACGCCGGCGCCACATACCAACGAGCGATGACGAAGATCTTTCAAGAACACCTTCGGAAGACTGTCGAATGCTACGTTGATGACCTGGTCGTGAAGAGTCGTGATAAGAACGACCACATTAAAGATTTGAAGACGATGTTCGATCTTATGAGAACTCATCAGCTAAAGATGAACCCGACTAAATCCTTCCTAGGAATGTCGAGCGGTAAATTTCTCGGATTCGTCGTCACCACAAAAGGTATTCATATTGATCCCGACAAAGTGAAGGCGATAAATGAGCTGCAACCCCCGAGAAATCTTAAAGAACTCAGAGGATTGCAGGGTCGATTGGCATATATCCGTCGGTTTATCTCAAATCTATCGGGAAAATGTCAACCGTTTTCTAAACTTGCAAAGAAAGGCGTGTCCTTCATTTGGGATGAAGCATGCCAAAAGGCGTTTGAGGATATTAAAGCATATCTAGCGAACCCACCCATTCTCGTTGCACCAAAATCGGGCAAACCGTTTTTGATTTACGTCAAAGCGACGAGCCATTCTTTAAGTGCATTACTCGCTCAAGACGATGATAACAGTCACGAGCAAGCAGTATATTACCTGAGTCGCACACTGGTAGGAGCTGAATCTCGTTATCCAATGATTGAGAAGGAATGTCTTGCATTGGTATTTGCTGTCCAGAAAATGCGACATTACTTAGTGGGGCAGACGATTTATATCATCTCCAACATAAACCCTGTCCGTGTATTCATGACCCAGCCGGCATCCATGAATTAGCGTTTAGCTAGATGGGCCTTACTCTTATCGCAATACGACTTGTACTTTAAGCAACAAAAATCGGTTAAAGGGCGAGCTATTTGCGATCTTCCAGCAGAAAATCCTACGAAGGATATAGTCGAATTATACGACGATCTGCCAGATGAAACTCATGAAGTTAACACAACCTCACATCAACAAGTGTGGCAGTTGTACTTCGACGGGGCTTCTCGTGCAACCAATGTGGCAAGCGCGCCCGGATGTTCTAAAATCTCCTCAGGAGTGGGGGTCATTTTAGTTTCCCCGGAAAAGCATGTATTGCCTAGAGCATATTCGTTGACCGGACCATGTTCTAATAATGTGGCCGAGTACAACGCGTTAATAATTGGACTCAATTTTGCTAAAGAGCTGGGGGTCGAATACCTTGAAGCTTTTGGAGATTCTCAACTGGTAGTTAATCAAATACGAGGAGAGTATGAAGTCAGAAGTCAAGACCTGATTCCATACCACCAGGTGGCCATTGAGATGGCAAACTCGTTTGAAGGATTTTTCATTGAGTACGTTCCACGTCTCCAAAACGCGTATGCAGACGCATTGGCGGCGTTGTCAGTATCATTGGCTCAACCTCCCGAAACAGAGCAATTGATTACAGTGAGGACTCACCAACTTATCGTTCCAATCTACGACTCGGATGTTAAAGAAGCATACTCAACAGCAGTTGAACCCGAAGTTCGAGATTGGCGCTTTCCCATTATCGACTACGTCCTACATGGTATATTGTTTGAAGATATAAGAGAAAGGGAATCGATTCGGCGAAGAGCACCGAGATTTTACTACAACGCCACAGCACAAATGTTGTATCGACGATCGTACGACGGTCTTCTACTCCGTTGCTTATCTGGCAAAGAAGCAGAACAAGCACTCAAAGAGGCGCATAATGGAATATGCGGTGCGCATCAGCCCGGTCCTAAACTCTGTGATCGACTTAGAAGAATCGGGTATTATTGGCTAACTATGGTAAAGGATGCAGTTGACTACGCACGACGATGTGAAGTGTGTCAGTTACATGCAAATTATATGCACCAGCCTCCCGAGTATTTACACCCATCGGCGACGTCGTGGCCATTCGAAACTTGGGGTATGGATATCGTAGGTCCTATTTTTCCACCTTCGGTTAAAGGGGACCGCTTCATTTTGGCAATCACCGATTACTTCTCGAAATGGGCAGAAGCAGTTCCACTTAGAGAAGTAAAGACGAGTGATGTCATCAAGTTTATCAAACACCATGTCATATATCGATACGGTGTTCCAAGGCGAATAGTACACGATAATGGTCCTCAATTCGTCAGTAACGCGTTCATCAAGTTCTGTGGCAAATTCGGGATTAAAGACGTTTCATCGACGGCTTATAATCCCACAGCTAACGGATTGGCCGAAGCGTTTAACAAGACCATCATCAAAATCTTGGCAAAATTGGTGAAAACCAATAAACGAGATTGGGACGACAAACTCGGCGAAGCTTTATGGGCTTATCGCACAACTGTCCGTACACCCACCGGAACAACCCCATATGCCTTAACATATGGATGTGAAGCTGTTCTACCACTAGAAATACAAATTCCTTCTCTTCGTATCGCTCTCACAACGGGAATGACGACGGAAGAACATCATCAGAAATGTCTCGAGGAATTAGAGATGTTAGATGAGAAGCGCTTGGAAGCTCAACAACAGATCGAGTTTTATCAAGCCAGAATTTCTCGGACTTTTGATAAAAGGGTCCGACGACGAAGTTTTAAAGAAGGAGATCTAGTTCTTGCTGTCCGAAGACCTATGATTCTCACTTCTAAGAAGAAAGGAAAATTTGAACCTAAATGGGAATGGCCGTTTGTGATAGAAACAGTATATTCAAACGGTGCATATCGCCTGGTTACTCAGGATGGCAACAAATTAATGATGCCAATAAATGGAAAGTTCCTAAAAAAATATTACCCATAATACGTTCAGGATAACCTATGTAAAACGGAAAGTTCCTAGAGAGTCCTATACAGGATATCTCAGGATAATCCGTTATCAGTTGATTATCATGAATGGAAAATGATCATACGAATAATGTGTTTTTACTTCTTTTGTTGAGATGAGATTTAATGACAGTTAATCTTTCCTCACGAAATCTTATAACACGATCATGGAAGGGGAGACTCAATGATTCGTAACCTCGCACCATGAAACCCCCACCGATCAGACTAACCAAAGGTCATCGGTCTATCGAATTCCTGTGCCTGAAATCAAAATTTCCAACTGAGTAGTTCGTGCAAATTAACAAACTCCTTGTTATTTGTATCCTACTTCTATTCCTTTTGGTCAAACCGTCCTACAGTTAGGACCAAAACCAAAATCCCTTCTCGATTCATTCCATGAACGAGAGGTCCACAAATCGAGTGATCAAACCTTTAAACAGTTAGGATCATCTCAAAACCCCCACTTGGTCAAACCTTCTTACAGTTAGGACCAAAGCCAAAGTCCCCTCTCGATTTGTTCCATGAACGAGAGGTCCACAAACTGAATAATCAAACCTTATGACAGTTAGGGTTATTCAAACCAATTCGGATTCCCTAAGTGGAGATCCCACTTTGAGTTTCCTTTGCATCAGGAGATAGAATATAAAATTCTTCCTCTCTAATTCTGGGTTTATCTCTACCAACAAACAAGAGACGAGGAAATGGAATAAGAAATTATTCCTTTCCAATTCTGGGTTTATCTCTACCAACAAACAAGAGACCAGGAGATAGAATATAAAATTCTTCCTCTCCATTTCTGGGTTTATCTCTACCAACAAACAAGAGACCAGGAGTCGGAATATAAGATTATTCCTCTCCGATGCTAGGTTTATCTCTACCAACAAACAAGAGACCAGGAATTGGGATATGAAATTATCCCTCTCCATTTCTGGGTTTATCTCTACCAACAAACAAGAGATGGGGAAATGGAATATGAAATTGTTCCTTTCCAATTCTGGGTTTTTCTCTACCAACAAACAAGAGACTCCGAACTGGAATATCCAAGTTCTTTCTTCACAAGCTTAGATTCGTTTTCATAGAAAACGTGACTGATCTACACTTTAAAATCCATATCATTCACACATGGGGGATATTATCTCTATCCCTTATTAGAGATAAGTCTACATCTAACACATGTAGCCTACACATTCAATGCTGTAGTTTAAAGTCTAAAAGATTTTAAGTCTTTTAGCTCAACGTTATATGTGAAACGGACTTAGATAATTCACATACTAGCCCGATTCAAACGGTAATCGGTAAAGGTATATCAAATCCGTTGATGGCTGAGGATTTGGTAAAAATCCTACAAGTATTATGGTTATTTATCCCAAACAAAAGTGAATAATCATAATAAAATTTCAATAAACAAGAAAGTTCACTGTATTAATCAAAAGAGTTCAAACAAAATAGCATAAAGAGAAATATTTTCAAAATTACAATAACTTGTAATGGCGGAGTTCATCTTCTAATTGGGAAAGCTTTGTAGCGTAAGCCAATTCGAGCTCAGGTATCAGATTGGCTTTAAATTTCCTTTCATCGATACTTTGAATTCTGGCAATCTCTTGTTCTTTGTCAGCAAAAATCTTGTCCTGAAGATTCAGCTGTCGGAGTGTATCCACCTCAGCTCGAGTTACCTCCACTAGATCAGACTCCAAAGCTTCACAAGCATCCCTAGCTTTGGAAAGTTGCTCCTCCAATTGAGCTATCTCTACTCGACGTAACTCCAAGTCACTATACAGGTCTGCCTTAATTTGTGTCTTCGTGGCGGCGCTCACCCGGAGTTGATTAATGCGAGTTCTTAGCATTTGAAGTTCAGATTCAGCGGATTTTTGAGAATCACGCCACGCCTGCAATTTCAAATCCATTTGGGAAGCAATGTACGAAGACGCGCCACTAACACGAAAGCTCTGCAACCGTTCGATATGTTGTTTAAGATCGACTAAGTAAGCGTCAATTGAGTCGGATAATTCAGTGCATCCACGTGCTCTAATTCCGGATACATGATGATCGAGAGATTTCTTGAAAGGTTCAAAGGATGAACCTTTAAAGAGAATTCGATCAACCACGATATTTAAGAAAGTGACAAAGCTTTGGACGTCAGCGCAAATGACGACTTTGTCCGGATCTTCATCCGCCAATAAAGCTTGAATGCGATCAGACAATGATAAAGGAGCTACAAAGTGAACAGACGAAAAGAATTTGAGATATACAAGCCTGCGTATAACAGTGAATGGAAGCATATAAAGTTCGTTAGAGAATATCATAGTTAAGTTACCTTGGCTTGGCAAGACTACAGCGGGTTCTACGACAACTGAGGCTTGTTCAGAAATGATACTCGGCTGTTGATTAACTACTTCAGATATTGGTTCATCTGAAACCTCTAATGACTTTGGATCCTGAGCTATAAATCCGTGGGGAACAATTTCTATAAAAGAGAAAAGGATGAATCAATATTCTACTCTATTAATTTGATTCCAAGATACATCAAAGAGGAGACGTACCAAGTTGAGCTGAAGTTACGGGAGATTGCTCTTCCACAGTGACCTTCGACCCTCCCGTTTCATGAACAGCCGATGTTGGATCGGAAGTTACAACATGTTCAGCTTCGACAGTGTCAGAAGTCAGGGGAATGATAGTGGATGGTTCAACTGTAGCTGGGGGACCAGTCAAAAGCAGAAAACCCAGGCCTTCAGGTTGATCACACTCACCAATGACAGTAGATGCATCAACTTCACTCGTTGGTCCTACGTCTAAAATTCTTATTTTAGTCAAAAAAAATGAGAAATGCAACTTAATTAAGGATTTAAGTCCGAAAGTACGTACCTCCTGACGTACCTACTTCAGTTGAATCAACTCGAGTAGTTGGTCCTGCAGTAGCGGAGGGAACTGGAGATGACAGTATGTAGGCGTATAAAATTGCCTATAGGTCCCACAATACAGCTCGACGA
>BQKN01023072.1:0-10653 GCA_022839385.1 Asparagus kiusianus
AAAAGGCGTTATGTGTTGATGACTCAAAAGGCGTCACGTGTCGACGACCCGAAAGTCGTTACATGTTGACCCTGGCTAACTTGACTACTTAATAACTCCACTCGACTGACTAATCGGCCGACACCTTGCAAATACAACTCAAAAGGTGGTACTTCTCGACCATCGGACAAGTAGAAGGGCAACGAAATGCCTCGAGCCTCAAGCCCCCTCCTGTGCATTGGCGACTAATCACCTTGCAATAAATGTTATTAAATTCATTATGGGCACTATCATTCCTCTATCCCAATAGCCTTTATGAAGCATTGGACCATGTCGGCACTACACACCCCTAATTACTTCGCATTAAATACCAAAGTGACAGCTCCTCCACTTGTCGGCCGACACCTATAAAGCAAAGGCTAATGTGGTCTCCATCCCATACTCAGTCGGAGTTACCATTCTATCTTTCTACAACCACTATAAATATGGATACTATTTTCAATAATAAGATAAAGATCTTAACATCTATCCATTGTGCTTAAGAACTATTGCAGCTTATTTTACTTCTCCACTCAAGCAAATCACTGACTTGATCATCGGAGTAACAACCGGGGAACCCAACCACGTCCTCTTATGATTTGCTACTTGTTCAAGGAAGAACAACTTACTTCAGAACTAGATATTCTGAGGGTTAGAGGACCTCTGTTAACTTAATCACTCCTTTTATTTGATTATTTAATATCAGACATCAGTAGTTTGGCGCCCACCATTGGGCTTTCTTTCTTCTCTAAGTAGCCATGTCTAATTCTGAGCGTATTCCTGGTCAGTACATCCACGGAGAGTCACATCCAATCTATGTCATGCAAGCTCAGCTTGAAGAATCCACCCAGTGGATCACTCAAGCCTTCTAGCAGTAGTTTGCTGCTTTCACCACTGAACTCCTCCATCGAATCACTACTCCTCAGCCCACTCACTCTATTGTTCCACTACCATCAAGGAACCAGCCTTTCGGTAACTCACCCTCAATTAGGAGCCTAGATTAAGGCTCCTCCTCCTTCTTTGTATGCTGCCCATGCCGAAAAACAAAGAAGCCGTGTCGAGCATGCATCTCCTCCTCTATGCCAGCCGAATTGTTAAGCAGATCCTCACCAGCACTACCCTCCATACATGGAGGTGACTGGGGAAAGTGCCAACCCCGGTCGTGATGGAAAGGAGCACACCACCATAGGAGCTCAGCAAGATCCTCGGCGTTATCACGTCGTCCTAGGCCCCTCAGCAACCTTCATAAGCTTGGTTATGATCGGACTTACCGACCAATTGCCGAAGCCATTAGGGAGAACACTCCTCTCGCTGATGATATCATGAATGCCACCTATGAGAAATTCAAGATACCCCAAGTAGAGAAGTACAAGGGCGAGGGAGACCCTGCGGAGCGTGTCTAAAATTACTATGACATGATGAGCATGCTGCAAGTGCCCAAAGCCATTATCTGGAAGTATTTTTCCATCACCTTATCGGGAAGCGTCAAGCTCTGGTGGAACTCCGTGGAGAAGAAGTCCATCGTAAGCTTCGAGCAACTCAGCCAGAAGGTTGTGCACCATTTCTTGGCTGACACCAAGCAGAAGTTACCTGCTCATGTGCTGATATAGATGAAGCAGGAGCCTAGAGAGAGCCTCCAAAGCTATTTCAAGAGGTTCCAAGCAAAGCAGCTAGAGGTCGATGACCTGGGGAGCGCGGTCGTTATGTCGGCCATTGTAGCCATCCTATCAAACAATGAGCTAGCCGGCTCACTCGCCAAGAAGCGATACTCCACCTGCGAGAAATTAACGGTCAAGGCTGATGGGTACATGGACATGGAGGATGCCCGAGCCTACAAGAATGTTGCTAGGGTGATAGCAGCGGCAGTGGTAGCAGTGGTGGAACCGACAATCCCAACGGTAGCAACAGCCCTAGCTTCAGCAACTCCTATTGCACCAGGCATGCCAGTGGCTGCCATAATGATCCAGGCTACTCAACCAGTATGGGACTCAGCTAGGGATCTCCTTTTGACACCCGAATTGATGAGATCCCCCCATAGCCGACTATGGCCCAAATCGATCCAACAGGAGGGACCAAGAAAGGGAGTCGACACCAAAACTAGTTCTCACAGCCCTCAACACCTCATTCACTAAGGCCCTTTAGATGGTTCAGCGGGAAGGGTGTCTCAATTCTGCCCCTCCTCAAATGAAATCAGATCCTCACAATCGAGACACTCAGCAATACTGCCTATACCACAGGGATGATGGCCATGTCACCAATGATTGATGAGTCCTTCAAAGAGATATTGAGGGCATGATATAGAGAGGGTACCTCAGAAAGCTTGTCTCCCCGAGGGATCGAAAGGAAGCCCTAGCAGGAACTGACAGGAGCTCTCGCTCCTAACCAGCTCAACCTCAACCGTAGCTTAATAGTTGACCTGCCGAACCTAGCCACAAATGTTAGGTCTCATATTTATGAGCCTATTGTCTAATCCGGTTTTGATGATTAACAAACAACTCCTAACATTATTTGTCTAGTATTTTGTAGGCTGTCTAAAAATTACTGCAGATAGTTGATCCCCATCAAACACCAATGATAGAAGTTACAATTTGACAATTTTCAGAAGGCTACAATTTAAAAACTTTTACGTAGATCGATGAAGATTATAATATGATGACCTTCACTATAATCGATTAAAGCTCTAATCCTATAGCCTTCATAATCAATATCGGGAGTTACAATCTGACAACTCTCATACGTCAAGAAGCCAAGGAGAAGATTACAAGATGATGATCTTTGCAACGCTCTGACGAAAGAGATTACAAGCCAATGATCTCTTCGGTCCAAGATGCAGAGCTCATCTCTGTACCCCAGAAATAAAAATGCAAGTGGTCTCATTCCAGAGTCAAAGTGCTACCAACGCAGCTTCTAACTACTACAAACGTAGTTTTCAAGCTGCCAACGCAGCTTCTAAACTGCTGCCAACATAGTTTGTAAAAGCTACCAATGTAGCTTCTAAATGCTGCAAATGCAGCTTCCAGATGCTGTAAACGCAGCCTCTAGATGCTGTAAATGCAGCTTCCAAATTGCTGTAAAAGCAGCTTCCAAATCGCTGTAAACACAGCTTCTAGTCGCTGCGTTTAAGCTTCCAAATGTTGCAAACGCAGCTTCCAGACACTATAAACGTAGTCTCCAGATGCTACAAACACAACTTCCAAATCGCTGTAAACACAGCTTCTAGACGCTGCGTTCAAGCTTCCAAATGTTGCATTCCAATGCAGAACTCATGCTAGAATGCGAATTTTGTGTTTGACTCGTTCAAACACGAGCTGAACGGTTTCAAAACCGTTTCCCACAATCTGAGGGGATTACAACTCTACTCAGAAGTGATTTAAGGGGCGGTTACATCCTATTAGCCCCATTAAGGAGCGATTTTAGGGGTGGTTACACCCCCTAATCACCTATAAATAGCTAAAAGATTAGTTTAATTCGGACCTTTAGATCTTTGAGTATTTTTGGATCTAGAGATCAGCAAAGGGGATCGCCAATTCATCCTATTTCGGTAGCAAAAAGATTGAAAGATCGGCATTCATCTTGTGGAGTAGTCCTTGGAGCTTTCATCATTGGCTTATTAATCGATTTTTAGTTCAAATCAACTCTTTTTCAAGAGTTTAAACTCACTCTGAATTATCAACTCGTTCAGAGTTTTGAACTTGCCATGCAAGTTATCCTCGACATCAATCAAGAGGATTCAGCTATCCACGAGTTCAAGACGTTCGTATCATCAACGAGAAGAAAACTCGACTTGAGCATTCGAGGGAGGCATCTCATCGCTATCGTGAAGAACCCAGTTTTAAACAAAGGGGAGGATCTCCGCTAATCTTCTTCTCTTTTGTAATCGGAAATTCAAATTGCAATCAGTTAGACATTGAGAGAATTATAAACATTCTTTTTCTAAGTAGTTAGAAGGAATAAATCAAATTCAATTCTTTTATTTTTTATTATAATTTTTCCAACAAACAAAAGATGACGACTCTGCTGGGGATGAGCTTTTTCACTGATAAAGAAGTGGTGGTGCAATCCAACATCAAACTCGCTGGAACGACCGTCAAAACTCTTATTGTTGAGTTTGATCAAGCCAAGTATGAGGAAGTTTTTTCCTTTGGATCCCTTAGCCTTAAGGCTATGCATAAGATCCACAAAGTCTCCAAAGAGACTAAAGCTCCAAATGCTCCAACTACAGCCGAATCGGCCAAGGAAGACCTCTCCTTTGGGCCAGATTGATCGGACAACCCCTCCTCCGATGGAGTGGGCTCAGCTTTAGCCAAACTCGCTCCAAGATAACAGGTATCGGGTCACAAAAGGCCCATTGAGTGACAAACTTGATCAACACAGATGGTGATGTCGCTACAAAGGCCTTGAAGCACGCTAAGAAGAACGCTGCTCGACGAATGAGGAGATCCCTATGACGAGCACATCTGCGAGAATGTTGATCTTCAAGTCAACACGAGCTTCATGTTTGTAAGCCTAAACGCGACCCTGTGCTCTGTATTTCTGCTTCAAAATGCAAGCCTCACGTCTATGAGCCGTAACATGGGCTCTGTGTGAATAAGACTAAACACAGCCCTCAGTGACGCATTGTACAATCAAAATGCAGCCTTCAGGGGTGCGTTCCACAAACTGATAGCAACTCTCAGGAGTGCGTTTCAGAATTAAAACACAACTCTCAGGAGTACGTTCCACAAACTGAATGCAACTCTCAAACATGTGTTTCAGAACCAAAACACAGATTTTAGGACTGTGTTTCACCAGCAAAACCTGGACCTCAGGCATGCGTTCGGGTAACAAAATCTAATATAGAACCTGATGTATATCGTGGATCTTCGGGACGCTATCCCGAACCCCGCCGAGGGGTTGTCCACCCCCCGGACCCCTCGGTTAGGGGCGCGCCGTCCCCTGGACCCCGACTCATTTACCAGGCAGCGAGACCCCCGAATACTCTGCATAGCGTGACTAGATTGAGGGATGGATATAAGAAGTCCATGGATTCAAGGCATCTCAACCAGATCCATGTTCACCAAGAGCCTGTCCTGTCCAATTATGGGCAGGGGGTTCCAATGCTAACCTCACAATCAGTGAGTAATTCTTCTCGAGTCTTTACAACTGACTTGAGAGAGTTCATATCAAGAGAAAGACCGATACGGGTCACTCGTTTATGCCAATGTGAACGACTGATTTCTGCGGTCCTCTTAGGATCTCAATGCTGCTCACATGCGGCCAAACCATTGGTATTCGACCAATTAACGAATGTTACTTTACGCAACCAACGACGATGTTCACATATGAAGAAGACCTTGGAGGATGAATACCTTGGAGTTACTTCTAACATGATCGGTAGAGGGAAGTCAGCAATCCCTTGTCCCGATAAGTCGGAGAAAAATTAGTCTCCTGGCTTGAAAGACCACCTGAATAGGTCTAATGGAATTTATCAACATACTCAGACTTGGAAGGGGGTCATACTACCCGTCGATTATCGAAAGCTGACTAAAGGAATTGGGTCCGATGATAAACATTCAGCCATCGCAGAATCCCAATCCTCTAGTTCTTTCGAAGAACATGAGAGCCCTGCTTATATTACGGGAAACCATGAAGATCTCGTGAAGAGACTTGATGAGTAGGAGGCTATGCTCAAAGCACAACAGGAGACCATCAATGAACTCCTGATCCTGATGATTCAATATGTCGTAGACAATGCCAAATCTCAGAAGACAGATTTGCCACCTAGGCAAGAATCTTCTCAAAGAAGAGGAACATCTTCATCCCAACCTCCCAAAAACAACAGGAAGCAAAAAATGATCGAGACTTCTGATCAAGAAGCTCATCACATGGAATCTTCCTCTGATGAAGGAAGAGAGACGAAGAACGAGCAGAATCTCTAGTCCGCCAAAATGAAAGAATTAGAAGTCTACCTTAATGCCATTGCTAACAGAAGCGAGCTCCAAGACGAGAGAGTTGCCAGGCCCTATCCTGCCGAATGGGATGCATCCTTTTATCCTTCAAAGTTTGAGGTCTCGGCACTATAAACTTTTAACGGCAAGGGATCACCGAATCAACATATCTATTATTTCAAGTCATAGACTGGGAATGTTATATCAAACGATGCCATACTGGATGAATTGTTCATTAGCACCCTCAAGAGGGTTACCTCTGAATGCTTCATGAAACTGCCTGTGGGATGTATCAAAAAGTAGGCGGATCTAGAGAGACTCTTCCTGCCAAGATTCATTAAAGAGGATACAGAAGTTTCCATCCATACCCTTCTCACCACTAAGCAAAAGAAGAGGGAGTCCGTCAAAGCCTTCGTCAAGAGGTTCTGAAGCATGGCTCTCCAATGTTCGTCAGGTATGACACATTCTACCCTAGTGGAGACCTGTCGACATAACTTGCAAACCAATCTTCTAGCATAAATGAGGATTGCAGAATACGGTTCTTAGACATAACTAATCTCTCAAGGTGAACGTGCTCAAAAAATTATTGCCATGGGCAAAGCTGAAGAAGAAAGTAAGCAGGATCAACCTGAGCAATGGGACCAAGCCTAATCTTCCCAATCAGAAGGGGAAGATACTACGGCCACTGAAACCAATCCTCTTTAATAAGATGATAGGTCCACAAAACTATCACGTTAACAGTTATCTCTGATAGTTTATCACCTTGCCAATCTTCTTTAATAGGATGATAAGTCCACTAAACTATCATGTTAACATTTACCTCTGATATTCTATTAATTTGTCAATCCTCTTCAATAGGATGGCAGATCCACAAAACTATCACGTTAACAATTATCTCTGATAGACCATCAACTTGCTAATATTCTTTAATAAGATGGTAGGTCCATAAAACTATCACGTTAACAGTTACCTTTGATAGTTCATTAACTTGCCAATCTTCTTCAATAGGATGGTAGGTCCATAAAACTATCACGTTAACAGTTATCTCTGATAGTCCATCAACTTGTCAATCTTCTTCAATAGGATGGCAGTTCCACAAAACTATCACGTTAACATTTACCTCTTATAGTCCATTAATTTGCCCATTCTCTTCAATAGGATAGCAGATCTACAAAACTATCACATTAACATTTACCTCTGATAGTCCATCAATTTACCAATTCTCTTCAATAGGATGGTAAGTCCACAAAACTATCACGTTAATATTTACCTCTGATAGCCAAACTCTTCAGATAGCAGCCTGCCGTGGGACGTGTCTCTATTCCATTCATAGTCGTTATACTCTAATGTTTCTGAACGACTTGACGAATAATGGTCCACTAGGCGATGTGTCCTGTCTACCCCTTCCCCCCCACACTTGTTCAAGACTGAGGGTTAGTTTATTTGTGGTCCCCTGGATTATAAGTAATAAATTTTCTAAGTTGTCATGTTCAAAAAGATACCTCTGTCAACTGTAAAATTCTTCCCCTGTTAAGTCTTAATCAAGACTAGGGGTTGGTTACTTAGAATCCACTTGATTAAGTATAACGAATCTTTCACGTCATCGAGTTAACATTATACTTTTGACGATCATCATCCCCACGGAGTATAAATTCGGTTTGCATCACTCTTAATTTGTTACGTTAACAATACACCCCAAACAATTAACTTATCAATCCTCTTCAACGGGATGATAGACCCTCAAAATTGCTCAAATTACAATCTTCCCCAACAAGATGCTAAGTCTTCAAAATCTTGTTCAAATCACAAGTACAAACTCCTTTCACGTTAATATCACACCTCTGACAATCTAATTATCAATCTTCTTTAATAGGATGATAAGTCCACGAAGTTGCTCTGATCGTAATATTTTCTTATCACATTAATATCACACCTCTCACATCCAACTTATCGACTCTCTCTAATAGAACGGTAGGTCCTCAAAGTTGTCTTAATTGCAACATTTTTAACTTATTGACTCTCGTCAATAGAGCGATAGGTCCTCAAAGTTACCCCGATTATAATAAATTCTTGTTACGTAATCCCACACCTCTGACAAAACTAACTTATCGACTCTCTTCAATAGAGCGGCATGTCCTCAAAGTTACTCTGATCATAACAAATTCCTATCATGTTAATATCACACCTCTAACAAAATTAACTTATTGACTCTCTTTAATAGAGCGATAAGTCCTCAAAGTTGCTCCAATCGTAACAAATTCCTGTCATGTTATTATCATACCTCTGACAAAATTAACTTATTGACTCTCGTCAATAGAGCGATAAGTCCTCAAAGTTGCTCCGATCATAACAAATTCTTATCACGTTAATCCTACACCTCTGACAAAATCAACTTATCGACTCTTTCCAATAGAGCGATAAGTCCTCAAAGTTTCTCCAATCGTAATAAACTTCTGTCATGTTAATATCACACCTCTGACAATCCACTTATCAATCCTCTTTAATAGGATGATAAGTCCATAAAATTACTCTGATTGTAACATTTTCCTGTCACGTTAATATCACACCTCTGGTATCCAACTTATTGACTCTCTTCAATAGAGCTATAAGTCCTTAAAGTTGCTCCGATCGCAACAAATTTTATCATGTTAATATCATATCTCTGACACTTTACTTATCAATCCTCATCAATAGGATGATAAGTCCTCAAAGTTGCCCCGATGGCAACAAATACTGTCACGTTAACATCATACCTCTGACAACCAATCCATTCATCACGTTAATATTACACCTCTGATGACATCATGTTAACATTACATATCTGATAATCAACTTATCAACTCTCTTCAATAGAGCGATAGGTCTATAATCTTATCAGATCTGACAATCAACTTATTAACTCTCTTCAATAGAGCGATAGGTCCACAAACTCGTCAAGTTAACATCATACCTCTGACGACTAAATCAACTTATCGACTCTCTTCAATAGAGCGATAAGTCCTCAAAGTTGCTCTAGTTGCAACAAATACCCGTCAAGTTAATATCACACCTCCGACGATAAAATTAACTTATCGACTCTTTTAAATAGAGCGATAAGTCCTCAAAGTTGCCCCGGTTGCAATAAATACCCGTCAAGGTAATATCACACCTATGACGACAAAATCTACTTATCGACTCTCTTCAATAGGGCGATAGGCCTATAAAATACTGTTAGGTTAATATCACACTTCTAACAGTCACCCCTTCAATGAACTTGTCAATCCTTTTTCAATAAGAATAGCAAGTTTTTATTATAAAATCCCTAGCGGATTAAAGATTTTCTGGAATTATCCAAGTGATAATGAAGAAATTTTTTGAATTTCACTCTAAGTGAAAATTCATGCTAAGTTAATACTACACCTCTGACACTTCTAACTTTGTTTCAGTATTTCAAGTGAAAACATAACACCGACAAAGCCTACGTATTCAATATCATTGCAGGATGTTATTAATAATGCCGAAATCTATGCCTTACACATATGGGGGATTTTATCTTGATCCCCAATTAGAGATAAGTCTATGCCTAACACGCGTTACCGGTTAGTCTTTTAACGCGAAAAAGACACCAGAATTCACGTCTGGGGGACTTTATCTCGCCCCCTAATTAGAGGTAAGTTTATGCCTAACATGGGTTACCGATTAGTCTTTTTCTGTAAAAATAACAAAATCTATGTATTCGATGTCATAGCATTATGTCTAAGAGAGTTTATTCTTTTAGTATAATGTTTTATGTGGAACAGACTTAGATAATCCACGTGCTAGCCCAACTCAAACGGTAATCGGTAAAAGCTTATCAAATTCGTTGATGGCTGAGGGGTTGCCAAATATCCTATGAATGTTTGAGGGCCCATCAACTGAATGGATGTGAGCCGTGACGTGACGTTTGAGAGCTTCTGCTCGTGAGTAGCTTGTACCGTCGCTATAGTTTCTCTTTGAAGCTCAGGTCCTACGTGGCAAATATGTTCAACCAAGATTCCTTCAAAACGGGTGCAGAGAGCAATTCCTTTATGATAAGGAATCAACAGTTCAAAGATCAGAGTTAAAATCCAAAGTATCCCGAAAATTCGTCCCAGTCAACCGCAAACTTTCAAAAGATTTGGAGGGGTTCTGTAGGCTATCTAAATATTACTGTAGATAGCTGATCCCCATCAAACACCGATGATATAAGTTATAATTTGACGGCTTTCAGAAGGCTATAATTTAAAAACTTTCACATAGATTGATAAAGATTATAATCTGATGATCTTCACTACAACCGATGATAGCTCTAATACAATATCCTTCACAATCAACATCGGAAGTTACAATCTGACAACTTTTATACGTCAAGGAGCCAAGGCGAGTATTACAAGATGACGATCTTTGCAGCGCTCTGACGAAAGAGATTACAAGCCAACGATCTCTTCAGTCCAAGATGCAGAGCTCATCTTTGCACCCTAGAAATGAAAACACAAGTGACCTCGTTCCAGAGTCAAAGTGCTACCAACGCAGCTTCTAACTGTTGCAAACGAAGCTTCTAAGCTGCCAACGTAGCTTCCAAATTGCTGCCAATACAATTTTCAAAAGCTGCCAACGCAGCTTCTAAATGCTACAAACGTAGCTTCTAGACGCTGTAAACACAACCTCCAAACGCTACAAACGTAGAGTCCAAATTGCTGTAATGCAGCTT
>BQKN01023078.1:0-10428 GCA_022839385.1 Asparagus kiusianus
AGGGTCAACGCTGGTCAACGCGTAACCCTAGGTCAACGCCATTCAACACGTTGTGATCAAAGTCAACGTTTGGAGATTCAAAACCCTCGGGTCAACGCCGGTCAACGCGTAACCCTAGGTCAACGCCATTCAGTGCGTTGCGATCAAAGTCAACGTGTGACGATGCGAAACCCTAGGGTCAACGCCGGTCAACGCGTAACCCTAGGTCAACGCCAATCAACGCGTTGCGATCAAAGTCAACGTTTGGCGATTCAAAACCCTCGGGTCAACGCCGGTCAACGCGTGACCCTAGGTCAACGCCATCCAATGCGTTGCGACAAAAAGTCAACGTACGGCGATCCAAAACCCTAAGGTCAACGCTGGTCAACGTGTAACCCTAGGTCAACGCCAGTCAACGCGTTGCGACAAAAGTCAACGTTTGACGATTCGAAACCCTAGGGTCAACGCCAGTCAACGCGTAACCCTAGGTCAACGCCACTCGCCGCGTTGCGACAAACGTCAACGTTCGACGATTCAAAACCCTCGGGTCAACGCCGGTCAACGCGTAACCCTAGGTCGACGCCGTCCAATGCGCCGCGACAAAAAGTCAACGTTCGGCGATTCAAAACCCTCGGGTAAACGCCGGTCAACGCGTAACCCTAGGTCAACGCCGTTCGACGCGTTGTGACAAAAAGTCAACATACAGTGATCCAAAACCCTAAGTTAGCACAATGTGACAGGGATAGTAAGTTCAAAAGTCAACTGAATGACAAGAGCCAAACTCAACTCACCAGTTGTAGACTCGAGACTCCGACGACGGCCGGGCGATAAACGCAGCGCCGAAAGAACTTCGGTTATTCGTCAAAGCATCGGATAAACCGAAAAATTGAAGGGGTCGAGAGTTGAAGCTAACCACGGGTCCTTTATGCCGATTAAAGGCTGGATCAATCATATCCAAAGTATTCTAGTCTCTTCTATAAAAGAAACGAGTCCGGAACACTTTGGAGGGGGTATCTGTAGGCATCAAAAATTACCGATAGGTCTCCATGAACAGCTCAGTGTTAAAGAATGACGATGAAAGTCACTACCCGGTTCACAGGAGTTCGATTGACGTCGGTGAGCGCCTGAAGTGAATCGACGAGCTACGTGAACCGACAGAATTTCAGAATAACGGGGATACGGACTGATCGGGAACCCCGCAATAGTTGTAAAAGGAGCAACACCCTTCGGGTCTCGTTCGCCCTACATATAATCCAACCATTGGGGGTGACAGAGCTCTTCGTCAAAATTCCAACGCATTCGAAATCACTCAAATCCGAGTTAGGACGAAGAATCAACGGCAAATGCACCCGGCAGAGTCTCGGACCGAACTGGGGCACCCGACGGTGTCTCGGCAAGCTCGAAACACCCTAGGGGTGTCTTGGCAAAACCAAGACACCCCAAGGGTGTCTCAAGGTTATTATACGGATAAAAGTTGTTAGCCCCCCTTAGGGTCCCCTCTTGCCTATAAATAGGACCCTTGGGCCTCATTTTTGGAGATCTGGAATTTTGGAGAAGAGTGGCGAAGCCCTGCTGCAGCAAAGAGTGATCGAGCCCCCGCAGCAAAGGAGACTTCTTCATCGGATCTTCATTCCCCTCTCTCATTCTTTTCCTTAGTGTTACCCCTCGTCGGTAATACTAAAAAGAGCAAATATCTCGCTTTATCCGAGATAGGAGCTTTAAGTTTCTAGATCCCTCCGTGGATCGACGAAGCTCTGCCCGATTTTTTCGGAACGGATCTGATCGACCGGTGGTCCACGGATATCAACATCCCCGTCACAGGCAAAAGACCCACGCAAGCAAGGGACGATAAACGGAACTTATGTTTATTTTCAAGAGAGTTGTAATTTTTATTTCTTTGTTATTTGAGTTCATTGTAACGACTGAAGTTTAATAAAATCGATGATGAAGGCAACTTTTCCTGAAAACAGGGTTGCGCCGGTCGGTGCACGCACCGTGGTACGATAAGCCCATAGAGCCGCGCCGAGTTTGTCATCCCAATCCCATTTATTAGTCTTCACAAGTTTTGACAAGAGCTTTATGATAGTCTTGTTGAAGGCTTCAGCTAATCCATTTGCTGTGGGATTATAAGCCGTTGACGAGATGTCCTGAATTTTAAACTTTTCGCAGAACCTTATGAAGGCGTTGCTAACAAATTGAGGACCGTTGTCATGTATGATTCGTCTTGGAACACCATGCCTGTAGATGATATGGTACTTGATGAATGCAATGACGTTGCTCGTTTTAACTTCTCTGAGTGGAACTGCTTCAGCCCATTTGGAGAAGTAATCGGTAATTGCCAGGATGAACCGATCACCTTTGACCGAAGGGGGATTTATAGGACCGACAATGTCCATTCCCCAAGTCTCGAACGGCCATGACGTTACCGAAGGATGCAGATGCTCCGGAGGTTGGTGCATATAATTCGCGTGTACTTGACATGCGTGCACTTTCGGGCGTACGTGATTGCATCACTCATCATGAAAGGCCAAAAATATCCCATTCCTCTGATGTGGTCATAAAGCTTGGGACCAGGTTGGTGTGCGCCACACTCTCCTTCATGCGCCTCTCTAAGTACTTCTTCAGCTTCTTTGGTCGATAAGCAACGTGCTAACAACCCATCGTACCCCCTGCGGTATAGCGTTCGATTCTCCGTATTATAGTAGAATCTTGGTGCTCTTCGTCTGATTGACTCTCTCTCCTTCATATCTTCTGGCAAGATTCCATGCAAGACGTAGTCGATGATGGGGAAACGCCAATCTCAGGCTTCGAATTCAGCCTGAGTTACGTGCACCTCTTGCACCTCTTTGTCTTCTTCATCGTAGAGTGGCACCAGGAGCTGGTGAGTTCTTACCGTAACAAATTGTTCCGTCCCGGGAGGCTGTGCCAGAGATACGGCTAATGCTGCTAACGCATCTGCGTAGGTGTTCTGTAACCGCAGAACGTGCTCGATGAAGAATCCTTCAAATGATTCCACTATTTCCACCGCCATCTTGTGATATTGTATTAAATCCTGACTTCGGACTTCATACTCCCCTTGAACTTGTTTAACTATTAGTTGAGAATCGCCGAAAGCTTCGAGATACTCAACCCCCAGCTCCTTAGCGAAATTGAGCCCTATAATCAATGCGTTATATTCTGCTACATTATTCGAGCATGGCTCGGTTAATGAGTAGGCTCGGGGCATCACATGTTTTCCTGGGGAAACTAAAACAACTCCAACTCCGGAGGAGACCTTAGAACATCCAGGAGTACTTGTGACAAGAGCCGCTCGGGAAACGCCATCGAAGTACAAACGCCACACTTGTTGGTGTGAAGTTGCGTTGACTTCGTGGGTTTCATCAGGTAGGTCGTCATATATCTCGGCGGTATCCGTAGTTGGATTAGCTGCCAGGAGATCACAGATGGCCTGTCCTTTTACTAACTTCTGTTGTTTGAAGTGCAGATCGTATTGGGACAAGAGTAAGGCCTATTTTGCTAACCGCCAATTCATAGAAGCTGGTTGAGTCATGAACACTCGGACTGGGTTAACTTTAGAGATGACATAGATGGTCTGTCCAACCACGTAATGCCGCATCTTTTGGATGGCGAACACTAGAGCGAGGCATTCTCTCTCAATCATGGGATATCGAGATTCCGCGCCTACCATGGTTCGGCTTAAATAATACACCGCCTGCTCATGACCGTTATCGTCATCTTGTGCAAGCAATGCACTTAATGAGTGGCTCGTCGCCTTGACATAAATCAAGAACGATTTGCCCGATTTCGGTGCAACGAGTACGGGAGGTTTCGAGAGATATTCTTTAATACTCTCGAACGCCTTTTGACAAGCATCGTCTCACACGAATGACACTCCCTTCTTTGTGAGCTTGGAGAACGGTTGGCATTTTCCCGAAAGTTTTGAGATAAACCGACGGATATAAGCCAATCGCCCTTGTAGTCCTCTGAGCTCTTTGAGGTTTCTCGACGGTTGTAATTCATTAATCGCCTTTACTTTATCCGGGTCAATGTGAATACCTTTGGTGGTGACGACGAATCCCAGGAATTTACCACTGGACATTCCGAGGAAAGACTTGGTAGGGTTCATTTTCAACTGATGGGCTCGCATCAAGTCGAACATGGTCTTCAAGTCCTTAATGTGATCTTTCTTATCACGACTTTTCACGACCAAATCATCCACGTAGCATTCGACCGTCTTTCGGAGATGCTCCTGAAAGATCTTTAACATGGCTCGCTGATATGTAGCACCTGCGTTCTTTAAGCCGAAGGGCATAACTGTGTAGCAGAAGACGCCGAGAGGCGTTCTAAATGCGGTATGCTTTTCATCATCTGGATGCATCTTTATTTGGTTATAACCAGAGAAACCATCCATGAAAGACATCCTCTCAAACCCGCATGTATTGTCGATGATAACATCCGTGATGGGAAGGGGAAAATCATCTTTTGGGCATGCAGTGTTGAGGTCTCTAAAGTCAATACAAATCCTGATTTTTCCATTCTTCTTAAGAACCGGGACAATATTGGCAAGCCACTCTGGATGTTGCTCTTCCCTAATGAAGCCCGAGTCGACAAGCTTTTTAACTTCGGCTTCGATCGCCTCCATCATTTGCGGACGAAACCGTCTTTGTTGTTGTTTGACAGGTTTGACATCCGGCTTAATGTTGAGACGATGCACTGCTACTTTTGGATCGAGCCCTGGCATGTCTTCATAATTCCAGGCGAACACATCGATGTATTCCCTGATAAGAGAGATTAACTCTTCTTTCTCTTCGGGTGAGAGGCTGTCGCTAATGAATATCGGCTTCGGATTTTCCTCGCTTCTCATATTCACTTGGACTACTTGATCTTCGGTAGGAGGTTCTCTCTGTTCAAACCTATCACCGCACTGCATGTTTAAGTGATGAACCCACGGATCTTCCCATGTCGGCATCTGATCATCTTCTTCTATTGTCGCTGGATCAACCGTAACCATGTTTGACATTAGCTTTTTTAAACATTTCACCAAGACTAGCGTCGGAATCCCAAGCCGAAGAGTCAGAAGAGTATCCTTTTCTAGCCTTGTTAGCAATTTGATCGATGATTTGCCAGCAACACTCGTCGTCGGATGAGGAGACATAGCCTAAGCCTCTTTTGTGGCGATAATAATCATCGGGTTTTCCTTTTGGTACATAGGCCATTCGAGGTGGAACTCGCGGACCTCGACCAAAGCAAAGACCCTCTCCGAGCTTGAAGTCATATCCATGCTTTTCCATCATATTGCGCACTTTCGCATCATATCTAAACAGATGAGGGGCAGGTTTATCATCGTCGTCTTCCTCTTCCAAGAAGTGGTCGGGTATCGGAGATTTTCTTCCTTTGCCGTAGACGACCTTCTTTCCACCCCCTGTCCCTGCGGGGATGACAAGCGTCGTTCCGCAAGGGTCGTGTACCTACTTTTGCGTCATGCAAAATGATTGAAGAGGCATATACAAATCAGGGTTATCATAAAGTTCTTTAGTGACATTATCAAGACACATCGAGTACTCTAAATCATCGTTTATTGATAGTTCTTCGGCAAGTTGCCAATTACAACTACTTTCCGATGATTTATCATCATCAAGATTGATTACAATGGGTACAATGTCATAAGTACAAAACCACCATTATAATCAAACCCAGCTTCGGTATCAGCTTCATCACCGCTGTCCGTCCCTTGGGCCGATGGTTCAGTATCGGATTCAGCACTGTATAAAAGGGAATCGGTGAAATAGTTCTCCAATCCCTTAAACGGTTGCTTATCCGCGACCACCGTCTTAACTTCATTATTTGTGCCCACATACTTGAGGCATTGATGCAGAGTTGACGGGACTATAAGGTTACCGTGGATCCAAGGTCGACCCAACAGTAAGTTATAGGATGTTTCCGCGTCAATCACATAACAAGTAACTTCCGACTTCAAATCCCCGATCTGGCATTTGATTCGGATCTTTCCCAAGGGTCTAGACCCACTGGTGTTGAATCCATAAATCGTCGTGCAAGTGGAGGCTAGTTTGCTAGTCGGAATCCCGAGATGATGCATCAATCGGAATGGCATGATACTAACAGCGGAACCCGGATCGACTTGGATTCGGTTGACCATGCTGGAGCCAATATGCCCGGTGAAATACAAAGGCCTATCATGCTTTGAGTTCTTCGTCTGCATGTCTTCTTTGGTGAAGGAGATACAGGGGAAATGATGCACTGCTAGATTGCAGTGTTGAGCTGACGACTCCGGTTCTTCAGAAGATGGCTTGATTCGAGTCAGGAAAGCTTCAGAGTCGTTCAAGGCCTCTTGTAACGCTTTCCTTGTATCCTTTGAAAGACGCAACAACTCGTATAGGGTTATCCTAGCCGGGATGTTGGCCAACTGCGCCATGATGTCAAAGTGGGGCGGAGAGTTTGCATTTCCCGGTTTGTCTCTCCCAATCGGATGATTGAATCGAGACTGCCTCGGGTTTTGGGCTTCTTGATGTAAAGGCTCTTTCCCTTTCTCCTTTTGCTGGACTTTCCCCGTAGCTACAGGCGTTGGGGGAGTTGCTGCAATTCCCAGTTTTGCCAACGTCTTGGAAGGAGCGGTTTTGGTGCCCAATTGCTCGAAAGCATCCGGGTACTTGTAGTGATACTCATTCCCGCTCCGGGTTGCAAAGGCCTCCTGCTCATCTTCAGAAAACGGGAAGGTAGGAATTTCTTCGTCATCTCTTCCCGGAATAGCAGAAGCTCCATAACAAGACTTACCCTTTCCTTTTGACCTTTTCTTGGAAGAGGTCCCAGCCCATTGTTCATCTGCAATCAAGTCTGGATGAACCCACAGAATCTCGCCGTTTGGGGCTGTGTGCGGCACAAATCCTTTCTGGCGCTGTTTGTGAGGATCATCATTCACCGTCTTCACTGCTGCATTTATTACTGGCTCATGTTGGAACCAGCTCGAGGGAACAGACCCGAAGCTAATGGATACTGCATTTGCACCCACTTTCTTCTCCTTGGGTTGCTTCATAGTGATGACCCCAACATCGATTAGGGCTTGGATCTTATCTTTAAGAGCGTAGCATACCTTGGTAGGATGGTGCACCGCTCTGTGAAATGCACAGTACTTTGGATCATTGACTCTTTTAGCATCTTCTTGATCCTGAATCGGAGGCAACTTGATCTTGTTATTCTCGATGAGGTACTTAAAAATACCAGGAACTTCATCTTCCTTGAATGAATAGACTTTCGGGAACTTCGGCTCCGCGGCTTTTTGCTTCTGGGGCTGTTGTTGCCACCTTGATTGTTGAGGCGCCTTTTGTTGCTGCTGTTGCGGTTGTGCTTGCACCTCGAATATTTGGTTTGCATTCACAGCATTCGCATGTGCTTTTTCCTTACCCTTAGGGATAAAGTTTTGTTGTGGAGCGTTATTTGTTATTTGCCCTCTTTCAGCCTTCTTCCTTTTGAGGAATCGCTCGGCTCGTTCTCCCCGCACCTTCAGGTCCTTCCAGGTCTTTGGCGGCGCCATTCCCATGGCTTCAAGGATGTCCAATGACAGATTGTTATGGCAAGTCTCGAGGATAAAATCCTCGCTGACTGGATCCCTGCAATTCATCGCTTTATTTCGGAATCTCTTCACGAAATTTTCGACCGTCTCACCATTCTTCTGCTTTTCGTCGAATAGCGTTCCGATCGAAATCTCGGTGTCATCATCGAAGAAATTTGTTAAAAACATATCCTCCATGTCGTCCCAACTGCTGATACTACCCGGCTTAAGGCGACGATACCAATCGAAGGCTGCCCCGCGAAGAGTGCCGACGAATGACCGCACCATAAGAGGTTCATTCCCAGAAATGATTCCTAAGTGAGACTTAAAATATATTAAGTGTTAGGTGGGGGAACCCTTTCCATCAAACGGCGTAAAGTTGATTAAATTAAACTTTGCCGGATACGGAATTGATTCCCACTCCCGTGGGTATGGACATGGTATGCCGGATCTCTTTACTTCTTGAGCATTCATCAACGCGTTGATTTTGCTTTCCAAGTCCTTTATTTTCTTGTCTTCACTTGTATCTGTCTTCGAGTGGCTTCGGGGAGAAGTAACGTGGTCCTCTTTCGCAATATCATCCACAGGACCGCCTCCATTGTCGTTGTTGACAGGAGGGACATTGACATTTTCCCCTTCCCGTTCATTCTCATCTTGATTCGGAGTATTGCGTCGACCGGGCTCTCCTTGGTGAACTGTCAGTGCCGCAATTTGCTGGTCATGCATCTCTCTCATTCGTTGCATGGCCATCTCCATCTCGAACTTGAAAGTTTCCTTCTGCTTGGCCAGGGCCTCTTCAAGTATCTTAGTTACTTGTTCGGCGCAGATCATAAGTGATTCATAAGGTTGTCCCGCACTAGAAGCCGTGTCATCGGACGCTATAGCCGAGCAAGAATCTGAATCAGCATCTGACTCCTCCTCTTCTAAAGAGAGTCCCTTTTGTATCCTTCGGTAATTCTTCCGGCCATTGGTTCCTGGCCGCAATCGTGTCATACATCGGGATACTTCGGCAAGCTGATCTAGATTGAAATATCGTGTTGATTTCCCTCTGCCGGCCATGTTAGCCGACACTCTTAGGTATTCGTCTTCTTGGCGGACGAACTTCTTCTTGTGGAAACGCCTTGGCTTAGAAATTCTTTCGAACACCGAGACTCTCCTTGGGGTTTTGGCACAGCAGCATTCTGACAGCACTGCCTTGATTATATTAGCACACGGGCAGTGAGATCCCGTGTCTTGAGCATATATCTTTCGAGATTTTTCCATACCCCCAGCTCTATAGTATAACTCGTCAGTTTGATAACTGGAGTAACTCATAGAGTATTGGCATGACTTCCCAGGTATAACACCATCGTCATCGGATGAGTGTGCTTCCTTCTGGGGATATGACGCTTTATTAGCGTTTTCAAAAGTCGCCCGTTCAAGTTTATGCTTCTGTGAGCGTAAAAACTTAACGGGCTCTTGCACTTCGACTCGCAATCCAATGCGGTCGGTAATAGGGGCTTTCCCTCTATCATCTTTCTTAGGGGGATTGATGCGACCCCCAGTCTAATTTGTCACTTGGGGACCTTTTAATGGTCCCAGTCATTCCTTGATAGGTACTTTACCTCGGTTCTCTGGTAAAGGACCGAGGCGACCTTTCACAGGAACCCTGGATTTTGAAGGGTCCCCGTTCTTACCTGGCTCCATTGAAGGCGCCGAAACAGGAGAAACAACATCTGGTTTTGAAGAAATTTGGGCGATAACTCCACCCACTTTTGTCTGAGGCGCCGGTTTTGTCTTTGGCACCCAAACCCATTTGTTTGTAGATGGCTTTTTGACCGCCTCTTCTTTCTGCATCTCCTCCGCTTTCTGTAGAAGGAGCCAGGCATGTGCGATCAATGCTCGACGCTTCTTGATCCGCTCCTCGAGAGTGGAGCGAGTCCTCTTGACACGAACCCATTCGTTCGTTTTTGTTTTGGAGGAGGAGTTGGTTGTTTGCCGTTGTTGTTCTTGACGCTGCCTGGACTTTAGATCCTCATTGTAGCGGATCCCGTCCATCGATTCTGCGGCTTTGGCTAGTTGTCGGGCGAGGCGTTGACGCCGTCTTTGGCGGGCCCTCTTTGACAGAGCTAGAGCACCTTTAGTAGTTACCTTTGTGGCGGAAGGGAGATCTGGATCTGCAGTCTCGACCACGTTGGACGATGCGGGGACGTCGCGTGGTGCGGGCGTAGCAGCGGCGACGGGATCTTGGATCTTCGAGCTAGAGATCCCGTGAGCATTTCTGGAAGGTGGAGTCTTCCCTCGCCTGTTTGGAGAGGCGGATCTGGAGGAGGAGGAAGAGAGGTACTCTTCAAACTTTTGTTGATCGAACTCGTATTCGATCTCTTCATTCACCCGGATCTTGAATGCCGGTTGCGTCACGGCAGCCTCGACAGCGAGGCTGTTGGCTCCTACTGTGGTCGCCAGCTTGTTTTCAGGAAAAGTTGCCTTCATCATTGATTTCATTAATAAACTTCAATCGTTACAATGAACTCAAATAACAAAGAAATAAAAATTACAACTTTCTTGAAAATAAACACAAGTTCCGTTTATCGTCCCTTGCTTGCGTGGGTCTTTTGCCTGTGACGGGGATGTTGATATCCGTGGACCACCGGGCGATCAGATCTGTTCCAGAAATCAGGCAGAGTTTCGTCGATCCGTGGGGAGATCTTGAAACCCAAAGCTCCTATCTTGGATAAAGCGAGATATTTGCTCTTCTTAGGATTACCGACGAGGGGTAATACTAAGGAAAAGAGAGAGGGGAATGAAGATCCGATGAAGAAGTCTCCTTTGCTGAGGGGGCTCGATCACTCTTCGCTGCAGCAGGGCTTCGCCACTCTTCTCCAAAAATCCAGATCCTCAAA
>BQKN01023095.1:0-14673 GCA_022839385.1 Asparagus kiusianus
TATATATATATATATATATATATATATATGGCTTTTTCTTTGAGTAAAAAAAAAGTCATCGTGCCTTTTGTCTATCTGATAGCACTCTCCACTTGACGTGTAAAAAGAGATTTCCCACCAAAAAGTTTCTTAAAAAAAAATTGTTTTGTAACACGAGAGAAATTAATTAAAAATTCAGAGTGATGTGTAAGGTTGCGGCGTTGCAGGTTTATCGTATGACTGAAACTAGTGTTATTATTGGACATTAACAAACTTTTTGTCGAAATTTTTCCTCACACGGCAAAGGACTCAGCACCAACTATTCAAATAACCATAAAATGAGGTAATATTTCAGGAATGGTTAAGAGGGTTATTATGGAACTATTAGATTTTTTTTTTTTGCTGCTTATTTCTATGTGGTCGGTTCTGATAGGATTTCTATTCAAGAGAAATGCGTTAATTATCTAAGTGATCCTCTTTAAATTCGACTTTATCTTGTTGAAATGAATCGTATTCAACACGTTTCCACTAATTTTGAAACAACTTAGTGACTAAAATGTGATAGGCTTGGTTAGGAAATTTTGGCTTAAGATTTAAGATGATGCGCGTAATAGCAAGGACATCATGTTTTGGCTTAAGATTGAAGACGCTTGGAAGATGAATGAAACAAATTCATTATTACCTTCACATTGTTGAGAGAGATGTATAGAGTTAAAACATTAGCGAGTTTGACATGCAAATTCGTGAAATCTGATAAAGATGCTGATCAATTATCAAGGGAATAGAAGGAAGAACAAATCAAACAAAGCTACCCCCCACCCCACCCCCACCCCCACCCCAAAAAAAAAAACACACACACACATAAAAAAAAGAGAGAGAGAGAAAACCAAACACCACACACAAATAAATATCGAATTAGCATATGGAAAGATGTGTCATTCACCATACATTTGAGATACGGTCCCAAATGGTGGTATGATCTTCTCGTTTAACAATGAAACTAGTATAAATGCCAAGGAAAAGGCTTCTCCAAGGAAAAATTCTTAGGTGCTCAATAAGCACCAAGGTGACATGCACCAATCCAGTAAGAGAAGGTCATGTAGCACAAATCACATATAAATAATTATAAATTATAACATCAACAGTAGAGTTATTAGGTTATATTCAAACTGGAGGATTCTTAACTGTAAGAGTATGCGTAATAAAATAAGATCTGTTAATAAATCTATTTACATGCAACATCATTCGGGGCCAGATCCTCTTCAGTTAGATGGTAATGAGAAATGGTTCAATACCTTAGTCTTAGCTATTTATCTAATTTCAAGGGAAAGATCATACCAATTAGGATTTCTATCATTTACACATATTGAATACTATTAAGGATTTTTATATGAAAACTACCTTTAAAAAATAGTGTTATAATACATGAACCACCTTCATTATTTAATATATATGCAGGAACTATCTTAAAAATATATTTTATTTCAATCAACTACCAAAACTTATTTTCTATTGACTTTTTTTATCAAAATTCCTTAACTACCCCTGTGTTTAATGTTGGCTTGTATCCCTGCCCTATCCCTTTTCTCTCCCTCTTATAACTGTGCCTTACATATGGAGGTAGAAGAAGAGGGAGAGGTAAAAACAAGAGGGGGAGGGTGGAATATATATATATATATAGAGAGAGAGAGGGAGAGAGAGAGAGAGAGAGAGAGAGAGAGAGAGAGAGAGAGAGAGAGAGAGAGAGAGAGAGAGAGAGAGAGAGAAATATGGAGAACCTTGATACCAAGTTACTTAAAACAACTTGGTAGTGATGTGGCCTAATCTTGCCCCTACATTACACCTCGAAGATAGAGTGTAGGCTGTCTAAAAATCACAATAGATAGCTTATCCCCCATCAAACACCGATGATGAAAGTTACAATCTGACGACTTCCAAAAGGCTACAATTTAAAGACTTTCACGTAGATCGCTGAAGGTTACAATCTAACGACCTTCACGACAACCGATGAGAGTTCTAGTTCAATAGCATTCACAATCAACATCGGGAGTTACAATCTGACGACTCTCATATTCTCAAGGAGCCAAGACGAAGATTACAAGATAATGATCTTGGCAACGCTATGACAAAATAGATTACTTGTTGATAATCTCTTCAAAGCAAGACGCGGAACTCATCACCGTGCTCTAAGACCAAAACGCGGAGGTCCTCCCCGTGTATCAAGACCAAAACGCGGAGGTCCTCCCCGTATGTCAACAGTAAAACGCGAGGGTCGAACTCACGTTACAACATCAAAACACTGGAGTCGGACCCGCGTTACAACATTAAAACGCTGGAGTCAGACCCGTGTTATAACATTAAAACGCTGGGGTCGGACCCGCGTTTTTCAACGCTCAGCGAGTACCCAACTCCGCGTCTCCAGTCTAAAACGCAGAGTTAGGGTCCTGAACGCCAAATTGGGCGTTTGACTCGTTCAAGCACGAGCTGAACGGTTGCAGGAACCGTTTTCCCTCCACGATCTTGTAGGCGTATAAAACTACCTATAGGTCCCTTAACACAGCTCGACGACGTCGAACGAACCATCGGGTGACGTATATAAACACGAGCGTCAGTCCACAACACCGAAGCCAAGTGACACGCAACGAAGCAGATTAACGAGGCGACGAGGTCAACGAATCGCACGCAAGCGACGGAATGCATCCATTCGCGTGCGGAATCAAGCCAACGGTTCGGGGAGTCAACGAGTCATCCAACCATAGAACGGATTCGAACTCAAACACCAAGGCGGATTTACTGCCAAATCAGGATCCAGACTACCAAATCAAAGTCCAGATCAACAACGAAGCGCAGAACCGAAAAACGGACACAAAAAGGCAAAACCACAAACACCTGGAGGGCGGCTCACCGAGCCACCAAGGTAGCTCGGTGGCCGAGCCACCAAGTGGTGGCTCGGCCAAGCCACCTAGGTGGCTCGGTGGCCGAGCCACCTTATGGTGGCTCGGCGGCCACCAAGGTGGCTCGACCACCACCGAGCCACCAAGAGATGGCTCGGTGGCCGAGCCACCAAGGTGGCCGGCCGAGCCACCCATTGGTGGCTCGGTGGCCGAGCCACTTGGTGGCCGGCCACCTTGTGCCCAAGGCACAGTGAGGGTTGCCTATAAATAGGCCCCCTTGGTTCATTTTCAAAGGTTGGAAATTTTGGAGAGGCGAAGCCCTGCAGGATTCGAAGTTCAGATCTAAAAAAGATTCAAGCTTTGGGACTTTGAAGACTTGCTCATCCAGATCCGGTGCTCGGCGATCGTCAACGCCAAATAAGACAAGAGTTCGAGAGGAACTGGATCTCAGATCTACGCAGGCGTACTCCGGATCAAAGCTTGGTCTTTGATCCCGAGATTAGGGCGATTGTTTCCTTGGTGAAATAATCCCCCCCGGCTATTATTTCCTTCGTGAAATAATACCCGTCGTACTGCGTAGATCCGACCGGATCTAGATCTCGTGGTGGTCCACGGATAAACCCCGGCGCAGGCGAAGAACCCACGCAAGCGAGCAACCGCAAAACAGGAGCTCGTGATTTGTTCGACACAAAAGGAGAAAGATGTAATTTTTCTTTTCTTTTATCTGATTTTCATTGTAACCGGATCTTATAAAAAGACCGGATCTTCGTAACTCAAAAAGCTGTTATTCAATATAGCAATGGAATCAATGAAGAAGAAAGCAACAAATTTCACCGCGAACAATCTGGCGACCACAGTGGGAGCCGCCGATCTCGCTGCCGAGATCGGAGCGTCGCAGCCGCGGATCTCGATCTCGGTCGTGGAGGAGGTCGAATACGAGTTCGACCAGCAGAAGTTCGAGGAGTACTTGTCGTCCTCGTCCAGATCAACCTCCCCCCGCAAGTCTAAGAAGTTCTCCGCCAGGAGAAAAGCTCGTTGGTTTGAAGACGTTGAAAACACCAACGAAGATCTCGCCCCGCTGGATGCCAAAGCCGCATCGGGTGAGATTCCTCCAATTCCCAACCAGGTCGGATCTGCTCTGGCCAACCCTTCTGCCGCAGAGGGCGTGGTGACTCTCTCGAAGAGAGCCCGCCAAAGGCAACGTTAACGCCTTGCGAAACAGTTCGCAAAGGCCATGGAGTCCGTTGACGGGATCTGCTATAACGCGGATCTGAAGAATAAGAGAGGCAAACAGCCTTAACAACAGATGAACGGCGGCTCTTCCAAGCCACCCACAATGGAATGGGTCCGTGTCAAACGGAACCGTTTAACGTTGGAAGAGCGTATTCGCAAGCGCCGTGCACTATCAGCGCAGGCACGGGCTCAAGCTGAAGAAGCCCGTAGAAAGCTGCAGAAAGAGGTGGCTAAGAAGCCGCCATCAACCCGCAAAGTTTGGAGACCGAAGTCTGAAGCGGCGGTTCAGACCAAGGAGCAACAACTGCAGCCGTCGAAAGTGCAACTTCCGGCGAAGCAATCCAAACCGCCGATGATTTTCACAATTTCTCCGGGAGATCCCACGGGACCATCCCAGAAAAGGAAGTCGATCATGAAGTGCCTCGGTCCACTTCCCAAGGAGCGAGGCAAAGCTCCAGTTTAGGAACGTTTGGGGCCAATGAAGAAGCCCCGAACGAATCAACATGCTGGGGGTCGCCGTAACCCTCAACATGGCAAAGAAATCATGGCACCCAAGCGCACTACTTTGCGCATTGAAGTTCAGGAGCCCATTGAGAATTCACGCCCACAAAGGCGCGTTTCGAGGCGCATGACTCTCGAAAGCCCAAAGAAGGCAATTCGCTCTCAGAAGGAAACGTTATCGTCTGATGATGATTGCGTTATACCTGAGAAATCGTGCCAACACACGATAGGTTACTCCGATCAAATTAACGAGTTGTACTATCGTGTTGGGGGTACGAGCAAAGCCAGAAAGAGAAGTCCTCGAAGGCTAGAAACTCAGTGCCCTTGTTCAAAGCTCATTCGGGCGGTACTGTCTGAGTGTAACTACATCAAGGCAATCCCCGAGAGAGTTTCAGTGTTCGAAAGGCTTAGTACCGAAACGCCAAAACCAAGGCATAGGCGTTTCCGGTAAAGAAGAACGGTGGTCGGTGATGGAGAATTTCCGAGGATCACCGCCAATATGACCAGCAAGGGAACATCGGCTCAGGACAACCCCGAGGCGATTCCAGAGGTGCCCCGTCGTGTAACTCGTTTGCAGTCCGGAGCTATTATTCGTGCAACGTATGGTAGGGTTCGGATAAGATTACCTTCGGGAGATGAAGAATCAGATGCCGGTTCGACAATTGCGTCGGACAATACCGTATCCAGTGAAGGACAACCCCGCGAGTCATTCATGATAAGCGTGGAACAGGTGGCCAAGATGCTCGAAGATGCCATGGCCAAACAACAGGAGAGCTTCAGGTTCGAAATGCAGATGGCCATACAGAGTATGAGAGAAATGCATGAGCAACAAATCCAGGCACTGACAAACCAGCAAGGCGAACCAAGCCGCCGTAATAAGGTTGTTCAGGAAGTTGAGAATGCGGATGCGGATGAAGCTCGCAACGCCAATAACCCTCCCGTTAATGCAGGGGGTGGCAATGAGGATGCTAGTCACAACATCACGCTTCCACCTCAGAATCGTGCTGACGAAAACTCGGGTGAAAGTCTAAAAATCAAAAACCTCGAAAGCAAGATCAATACATTGATTTCTGCTCAAGAGGTGAAGAAAACGGGCATTCCTTGTCCATACCCAAGAGAGTGAGAATCAATCCCATATCCGGCGAAGTTCAGTCTAATTAACTTCACGCCGTTTAATGGGATGGGTTCACCCACTCAGCATTTGATTTATTTCAAATCACACCTGGGGATTATCTCTGGTAATGAGCCTCTGATGGTACGGTCCTTCGTTGGCACTCTTCGTGGAGCCGCCTTCGATTGGTATCGTCGCCTCAAGCCAGGAAGCGTGAATAGCTGGGACGACATGGAGACTAAGTTCCTCACTAACTTCTTCGACGATGACACCGAGATATCCATTGGGTCGTTACTTGACGAGAAACAAAAGGACGGGGAGTTGGTCGACACCTTCGTCAAGAGGTTCCGGAACAAGGCGATGAACTGCCGGGACCCGATCACTGAGGAGTTCATCCTCCAGACCTACCACAACAATCTTTCCTTGGACGTATTAGAAGCAATGGGGACGGCACCGTCCAAAACATGGAAGGATCTGAAGGTCCGAGGAGAGCAAGCCGAGCGGTTCCTCAAGAGGAAGAAGGCGGAAAGAGACCAGTAGGCGACGAATGCTCCGCAACAGAATTTCGTCCCACGGGGGAAAGGTAAGGCACATAATAATGCAGTTGATGCTAATCAAACCTTTCAATTGCAACCTCAGCAACAGCAGCAGCAACGAGCACCACAACAGTCGCAGTCGCAATGGCAACAACGGCCTCAGAAGCAGAAGTCTTCGGAGCCGAGGTTTCCTAAAGTGTACTCTTTTAAAGATGACGAAATTCCCGGCATCTTTAAGTACCTGTTGGAGAACAACAAAATCCAGCTGCCGGCGATTGTGGATCAAGAAGGGGCTAGCAAGGTGACAGATCCGAAGTATTGCGCATACCATAGAGCGGTCCATCACCCTACAAAATCATGCTACCACCTCAAGGACAAGATCCAGGCGTTGATTGACGTAGGGGTCATAACCCCGAAGCCTACCAAGAATGTGGGAGCAAATGCAGTGTCAATCAGCTTTGGATCGGTGCCCACAACATGGTTCGAGCCAAAATGCGTCACCAAAGTGGGAATGAAGACGGTGAATGATGACCCACATGGACAGCGCCAAAAGGGACTTGTGCCACACACAGCCCCGAAAGGCAAAATCCTCTGGGTTCATCCGGATCTCATTGAAGATGAGCAGTGGGCGACCTCCTCGAAAAGAAAGGGTAAAGGCAAGGCCTGCAACGCAACTTCCGCAATTTTCGAAGAGGGTGGAGATGAAGCTCCTACTTTCCCGCTTTCCGAGGAAGAACAAGAAGTCTTTGCCACCAGAAGTGGGAACCAGTACCACTACAACTATCCATCGCCCAGTGACCAGTTAGCTGAGCAGGGGGTGACTAAACGGGGACCAGCCAAGACTCTAACAGAGCTGGGGGTGATTGCAGCTACTAAACCGGTTGAAGATGCTCGACGACAGCCGGGGGATCAGCAGAAAGAAAAGAGGCCACAAGAGGTGCAGAATCCGAAGCAGTCTCGTTTCAATCGTCCGATTGGAAGAGATAAACCGGAGAGCTCGAAAACTCCGCATATTTTCGATATTATGGCTCAATTAGCCAATATTCCGACGCGAATAACGTTGTATGAGTTGCTGCGACTGTCTAAGGAAACCAGGGAAGCCCTACGAGAAGCCTTGGCCGATTCAGAAGCATTCCTCACTCGGATCAAGCCGGTACCGGAAGAGCCAGAACCGTCAGTTCAACAATGCAATATAGCGGCCAAGAACCTTCCCTGCATTACATTCACCAAAGAGGATATGCAGACGAAGAATTCGAACCATGATCGGCCCCTATACTTCGTCGAGTACATTGGCTCCAGCGAAGTCAACCGAATCCAAGTGGATCCGGGTTCCGCTGTGAGCATTATGCCGCTTCGCCTAATGCATAGCCTTGGCATTCCAGTCAGCAAATTGGCGTCTACAGGCACGGTCATTTACGGATTCAACACCAGCGGGTCAAGGCCTTTGGGAAAGATCCGGATAAAGTGCCAAATGGGTGATCTGAAGACGGAGGTCATGTGTTACGTGATTGATGCTGAGACATCATATAATTTACTACTGGGTCGGCCTTGGATCCATAGTAATGTTATAGTTCCCTCCACCCTACATCAGTGTCTGAAATATGTCGATACTGATGGAATGGTTAGGACGGTGGTCACGGATAAGCAACCATTTAAAGGGTTTGAGAATTATTTCACTGATTCTCTCCTTTATGGTAACGAATCCGATACGGAACCATCGGTCCAGGGCACGGACAGCGGAGAAGAAGCTGATTCCGAAGCCGGATTCGATTACAATGGTGGTTTTGTTTTAAATGACATTGTATCCTTTGTAATCAATCTTGACGATGAACAATCGTCAGATGACAGTTGTAACTGGCAACTTGCCAATATTGAAATAAAAGACGATTTAGAGTACTCGTTGTCTCTTGATGATGCGATAAAAGGATTGTACGATAATCCGGATTTATATACGCCGCTCCGATCATCTTATGTAACAAAGAAAAGCCTCCAGCATTCTTTCGGGACAACCCTGGTTGTTCCTTCCAAAATAGGAGGCCAAAAAGAAGTGGTTTACGGTAAAGGAGAGAGTTTTCCCTTGCCAGATTATTTCCTAAGAGAAGATGAGGATGAAGACAAACCTGGTCGACATTTATCTAGGTATAGTCCGAAAGCGCGCAAGCTCATGGAAAAACAGGGATATGATTTCACACTCGGAGAGGGTTTATACTTCGATCGAGGTTCCCGTATCCCAGTCAAAGCGGCATATGTACCAAAAGGAAAACCGGATGATTATTACCGTCACAAAAGAGGCTTAGGCTACGTCTCCTCGTCTGATGATGAATGTGGTTGGCAAATTATCGATCAAATTGCTAACAAAGCTAAGGATGGGTACTTGTCAGATTCCTCAGAATGGGACTCCGATACAAGTTTGGGGGAAGTATTTAAAGCTCTAATGACGAACATGACTACAGCTGATCCATCTACGATGGAGGACGACGATCAAATGCCAACGTGGGAAGACCAATGGGTTCATCACCTAAACATGCAGTACGGCGATAGGTTTGAACAGAGGGAACCCCCCACCGAGGATAAAATAGTCCAAATTAATATGGGCGATGAAACCAACCCAAAGCCCATATTCATCAGCGATAGTCTTTCCCCAAATGAGAAAGAGAAATTAATTGCTCTCATCAGGGAATACATCGACGTCTTCGCTTGGAATTACGAAGACATGCCAGGGCTCGACCCCAATGTAGCGGTGCACCGCCTCGATATCAAGTCGGATGCCAAACCTGTCAAACAACAGCAGAGACGGTTTCGTCCGCAGATTATGGAAGCCATTGAGGCAGAGATTAAGAAGTTGATCGACTCAGGATTTATCCGAGAGGAGCAACATCCAGACTGGCTAGCTAATATTGTCCCAGTCATGAAGAAAAATGGTAAGATCAGGATATGCATCGACTTTAGGGACCTGAATGCGGCATGTCCGAAAGACGACTTTCCCCTCCCAATCACGGACGTCATCATCGACAATACGTGCGGATTTGAGAGGATGTCCTTCATGGATGGCTTTTCGGGGTATAACCAAATCAAGATGCACCCGGATGATGAGAAGCATACAGCGTTCAGAACGCCCTCGGTGTCTTCTGCTACACAGTTATGCCTTTCGGTCTGAAGAATGCAGGCGCTACATACGAACGAGCGATGATGAAGATTTTCCAAAAGTACCTCAGGAAAATGGTCGAGTGCTACATTGATGATTTGGTTGTGAAAAGCCGCAACAAAGAAGATCACATCAAGGACTTGAAGATGATGTTCGATCTCATGCGGAGTCATCAATTGAAGATGAACCCTACTAAATCCTTCCTTGGAATGTCCAGCGGAAAATTCCTTGGATTCGTCGTCACCACTAAAGGTATACATATCGATCCTGATAAGGTGAAGGCGATACATGAATTGCAGCCTCCAAGAAATCTAAGAGAGCTCAGAGGATTGCAAGGGCGTTTAGCTTACATCCGGCGGTTCATCTCAAATCTTTCTGGGAAGTGCCAACCATTCTCTAAGCTAAACAAGAAAGGTGTGTCATTTATTTGGGACGACGCTTGCCAAAAAGCACTCGAAGATATCAAGACATATCTGACGAATCCTCCTGTTCTCGTCGCACCAAAATCAGGTAAACCGTTCTTGATTTACATCAAGGCGATGAACCATTCGATAAGTGCTTTATTAGCACAAGACGATGATAATGGTCACGAACAGGCAGTCTATTACCTAAGTCGAACTTTGGTAGGTGCCGAGTCTCGATATCCGATGATTGAGAAAGAATGCCTCGCATTGGTATTCGCAGTACAAAATATGCGGCATTACTTGGTTGGACAGACGATTTACGTTATCTCTAACGTTAATCCAGTACGGGTATTTATGACGCAACCGGGTTCGATGAATTAGCGGTTAGCGAAGTGGGCTCTTCTCTTGTCCCAGTATGACTTGCACTTCAAACAGCAGAAGTCGGTCAAAGGACAAGCAATTTGTGATCTTTTGGCGGCAAGCCCGACAACAGATACGGCAGAAGTATATGATGACTTGCCGGATGAAACCCACGAGGTTAATACTACATCACACCAACAAGTATGGCAATTATACTTTGATGGTGCTTCGAGAGCAGTTAATAAGGCAGTAACCCCCGGATGTCCTAAAGTCTCCTCCGGAGTTGGAGTTGTCTTAGTTTCCCCGGGGAAGCATGTAATGCCTCGGGCTTATTCACTGACAGATCCATGTTCCAATAACGTAGCTGAGTACAACGCGCTCCTCATTGGACTCAGTTTTGTCAAGGAGCTGGGGGTCGAATATCTCGAAGCTTCCGGGGATTCTCAATTGATAGTCAACCAAGTCCGTGGAGAGTATGAAGTCAGGAACCAAGACCTGACCCCATACCACCAGGAGGCCGTCAAAATGGCAGATTCTTTCGAAGAATTCTTTATTGAATACATCCCTCGTCTCCAGAACGCTTATGCGGATGCACTGGCAGCATTAGCAGTATCACTTACGCAGCCGCCCGAAACTGAACTGCTAGTCACAGTAAGATCGCATCAACTCTGCATACCCATATACAATATGGATATCGAAGAGGAAGATGATAGAAACATAAACGCCAAGGAGGTGAACTCAACTCAAATCAGGTCTGAGTCCCGAGATTGGCGTTTTCCTATCATTGACTACGTCCAGAATGGTATTTTGCCAGAGAATGTAAAAGAAAGGGAATCGATCCGCCGAAGAGCACCAAGGTTCTTCTATAATACCGAGACCCGTACATTATACCGCCGGGGGTATGATGATTTGCTACTCCGATGCCTTTCGAACGAAGAAGCAGAAGAAGTTCTTAAGGAAGCACACGAAGGAGAATGCGGTGCGCATCAGCCTGGTCCCAAACTGTACGATCGAATCAGAAGAATGGGATATTTTTGGCCAACAATGGTCCGTGACGCGATCGAATACGTACGAGGATGTCACGCCTGTCAAGTGCATGCAAATTATATGCACCAACCACCGGAGCGTTTACATACGTCAACCACGTCTTGGCCATTCGAGACATGGGGTATGGACATTGTCGGTCCTATTTTCCCCCCTTCAGTCAAAGGTGATCGGTTTATTCTCGCAATCACGGATTACTTTTCAAAGTGGGCTGAAGCAATTCCTCTTAAGGAAGTGAAGACGAACAACGTCATCAATTTCATCAAGCATCATGTCATATACCGACACGGCGTGCCGAGACGGATCATTCATGACAACGGTCCGCAGTTCATAAGCAACGCTGTCAGGTTCTGCGACAAATTTAAGATTCAAGATGTTTCGTCGACAGCTTATTACCCCGCTGCGAACGGATTAGCTGAGGCTTTTAACAAGACGATCATTAAGATCCTATCAAAGCTCGTGAAGACCAATAAACGAGACTGGGACGATAAACTCGGTGAAGCACTCTGGGCTTATCGCACCACCGTACGCACACCTACAGGAGCTACTCCATATTCGTTGGTATATGGATGTGAAGCTGTGCTGCCCTTGGAGATTCAAATCCCATCTCTTCGAATCGCTCTCGCGACTGAGATGACGACTGAAGAGCAACATCAAAAACGTCTCGAAGAACTCGAAATGTTAGATGAAAGGCGCTTGGAAGCTCAACAACACATTGAGTTTTATCAAGCCAGAATATCTAGGGCTTTTGACAAAAGGGTCCGCCAAAGAAGCTTCAAGGAAGGAGATCTGGTCCTCGCTGCTCGCCGACCGATAATCCTCAACTCCAAGAAGAAAGGTAAATTTGAACCCAAATGGGAAGGACCGTTTGTGATAGACACAGTCTACTCAAACGGTGCATATCGCCTCGTTTCTCTAGAAGGCGTCAGGCAATTAATGCCAATAAACGGGAAGTTCCTGAAAAGTACTATCCCTAGTACATTTAGGATAACCTATTTATCGGGAAGTTCCTCGAAGAATATTACACTTAATATTCTAGAGGATAACCCAAAATCATTTTCACCATTAAAATCCCTCACTGATCAATTTCAATTGACAGTGAGTTCTCCAAAATTGTCTTTCTGGTCCAAGTTACCAACAAATTCCCCTCTTGATTCTTTCCATGAACAAGAGGCTCATTTTCAATTTAGAGTCTCCTTTCGATAAACGAAAGAGCTCCCCTCTTTTCTCTTTGGTTAAACCCCTTCATGGTTATAACCAAAGTTGAAATTTCATTTCGATAAACGAAAAACCCATCTAGATAACCGATCCTATAAAAGGTAAGCTTATTTAGATCTTCCGGATTCTCGGAGTGGAGATCCCACTTCTAGTTTCTTTCTTCCACTAGAAATAGAATATAAAATTCTTCCTTTCCAGAATCAAGGAATAGAATATAAAATTCTTCCTTCCTTGTTCGGGGAATAGAATATAAAATTCTTCCTTCCCACACCAATCCTCTTCCAAGAATTTAGGTTTCATCCTAGGAAGTTTATCTCGAATCCTAAGCAGGGATAAGTCTGCGCCTAACACGCACTGCCGGTTTAGTCTTTCTCCGTAGAAGAAGACACCAGAGTTTGATTCTGGGGTATTTTATCCTGAAACCCAAGTAAGGATAAGTCTGCGCCTAACACGCGCCGCCGGTTAGTTCTTAACCGTTAAAAAGAACACTCGCCTACATATTCAACATTGTGGCAGGTTGTTATTAATAACACCAAAATCCATACCTCATACGCATGGGGAATTTCATCCTGAATCCTAAGAAAGGGTATGCCGGCGCCTAACACGCGTCGCCGGTTTAGTCCTTTTCCGTAGAAAGAGACACCGGAATTCGATTCTGGGGTATTTTATCCCGAAGCCTAAGTAGGGATAAGTCAGCGTTTAATACACGTTGCTGGGTAGCCTATTCCCATAACAATGGTAAAGTCTATGTATTCGAAGTCGTAGCACAAAGTCTAAGGGAGTTCATTCCGTTAGCACAACGTTACATGCAGAACGGATTTAGACAATCCGCATGCTAGCCCGACTCAAACGGTAGTCGATAAAGGCTAATCAAATCCGTTAAAGGCTGGGGGTTAGCCAAAAATCCTAAAGTCAACGCCTAACACGCGTCGCCGGGTAACCTATTCCCGTAACAAATGGTAAAGCCTATGTATTCAACATCATAGCACAAAGTCTAAGAGAGTTCATTCCTTTAGCACAACGTCACATGCGGAACGGACTAAAACAATCCGCATGTA
This sequence comes from Asparagus kiusianus, assembly GCA_022839385.1. NCBI lineage: Eukaryota > Viridiplantae > Streptophyta > Magnoliopsida > Asparagales > Asparagaceae > Asparagus > Asparagus kiusianus. Next base: position 13,484 of record BQKN01023095.1, read on the forward strand.
AGCCCGATTCAAACGGTAATCGGTAAGAGCATGTCAAATCCGTTGAAGGCTGAGGATTTGCCAAAAATCCTAAGCCAACGTCTCATACACGTTGCTGTTTAGTCTTTTCACAGGAGAAAGACGAAGTCTACGTATTCAATATCGTAGCACTAAAAGGGTTAACTCTTTTAGCTTAACGTCACATGCGGAACGGACTTAAACAATCCGCATGCTAGCCCGACTCAAACGGTAGTCGGTAAAGGCTTATCAAACTCGTTGATGGCTGAGAATTTGTCAAAAATTCTATAAATACGAGTCATTGACGCATCAATTCCATAGATTGGTCTCGTGTCTCAAGTATTTGCCACGCTCCAATTCCTTAAGAGCTTAAACTGTGTATACTCCAGCAGACGTACGAGTATAAACTGTGTCGGACACCGGACAACGTGTCGCAAGGAAGCTTGGACGCCGAACAACGTGTCGCAATGAAGTTTAGACGCCTGACAACGCGTCACAAGGAAGCTCAAACGCCGGACAATGCGTTGTAAATGATGATTCAATACCGACAATCGGAGGTCAGCAAACTCAAGCTAAAAAGTCAGGAAATCGAGAATCAACTTCAAATTCAAAATTCCGACAGACGGTCAGACAATAAATGCAGCACTGAGACCCTTACAGACATTCAACAAAGCACCGAATAGCCTGGAGGACTGAAGGAATCAAGAATAGAAGCCATTCTAGATATCCCATCATAACCAACTGAAGGATGGGACAATCATATCCAAAGTATTCCAGACTCGTCTATAAAAGAACGAGGCTGAAATACTTTGGAGGGGGTATCTGTAGGCGTATAAAACTACCTATAGGTCCCTTAACACAGCTCGACGACGTCGAATGAACCATCGGGTGACGTATATAAACACGAGCGTCAGTCTACAACACCGAAGCCAAGTGACACGCAACGAAGCAGATTAACGAGGCGACAAGGTCAACGAATCGCACGCAAGCGACGGAATGCATCCATTCACGTGCGGAATCAAGCCAACGGTTCGGGGAGTCAACGAGTCATCCAACCATAGAACGGATTCGAACTCAAACACCAAGGAGGATTTACTGCCAAATCAGGATCCAGACTACCAAATCAAAGTCCAGATCAACAACGAAGCGCAGAACCGGAAAACGGACACAAAAAGGCAAAACCACAAACACCT